>JAULCF010649473.1:0-10789 GCA_032361265.1 Devaleraea mollis | reverse complement strand
CGGATCAGCGGCATGACTGCGGTGACCCTCAAAGGCCTCTGGGCCAACAAGTCACGGTTCGGGCTCTCGAGCCTCGCCGTGATCATCAGCGTGGCCTTCCTCACCGGCATGCTGATCCTCACTGACGCACTCGCTGGAACCGCCGTCGACGACGTGGCCGCTGCCAACGCCGGAGTCGACGTCGTCGTCTTCGGCGAAGAGCTCGGTCTCGGCGACGGACCTCCCGGAGCCGAAGCGGTCATTCGTTCTGATGTCGCTCCGGCAACCGTCGATGCAATCCTGGCGGTCGACGGTGTCGACGATGCGGTCGGCATCCGCACCACGACTGCCCAGCTGATCGGTGCCGATGGCGCCCCAGTCGTCAGCGGCAACCAAGAGCCGGCCGGCGAGAACTGGATCTCGAACGAGACGCTCGCCTCGTTCGAGATCGTTGCTGGCACCGAGCCGATCGATGGCGTGGTCATCGATCAGTCCCTGGCGAATGCCGCTGGCCTCGCTGTTGGTGACACCGCTCAGGTGCTGACGCCACTGGGTGTCGAGGAGCTCTCCATCGATGGCATCGCCACCTACGCCGGGGCCGACAACGCTCCGGAGCTGGCAACGGTGCTGTTCTCTGAGAACAGCGAGCTTCTCGGCACCGGCGGCTTCAACCGTGTCGTGGTCGACACCGATCTGGACCCATCAGCTCTCGAGGCTGCTGCCGGTCTTGGCGAAGCACAGTCCGGCACCGCCTACGTGGCGGGGCTGCAAGATGTCATCGAGGCGCAGACCAGCTTTCAGACCATCTTCTTCCTGGCCTTTGCGCTCATTGCCTTCGTTGCAGGCACGACCATCATCTACAACACGTTCGTCATCGCTGTTGCTCAGCGCACCCGTGAACTCGCCCTGCTGCGATCGATCGGTGCCAGCAAGGCGCAGGTGCTCAACGCTGTCATGGGCGAAGCGGCGGTGATCGGTGTCGTTGCTTCGGCTGCTGGCGCTCTTGCCGGCATCGGCATGGCCTACGGATTGGTCACGCTGTTCGATGCCATCGGGCTCGCGATCATCGCTGGCTCGCTCGGCATCCAACCGGGGTCGCTCATGATCGGTGCCGGTGTCGGCCTGGTCGTCACGCTGTTGTCCGCCTTCGTTCCGGCTCGTAAAGCTGCCGGCACACCCCCGATGGCGGCACTCCGTGACGCCGCCGTCGACCCCTCCGGTGTGTCCAAGATCCGCAACGGTGCGGCCAGCCTCCTCCTGTTCGGTGGATCGGGAGCGGCACTCGTCGGTGCCCTCGACGGCACATGGGAAGTCGCCGTGGGCGGCGTACTCGCTGTCTTCGTCGGCGTGATCGTCGGTGGTCCGTTGATCGCCGGATGGCTGTCCCGGGCTGCCAGTGGCCCGCTCGAGATGATCGGTGGAACCGTCGGTCGCCTCGCCAGCACCAATGCTGCTCGCAACCCGAGGCGCAGTGCCTCGACTGCCCTGGCCTTGACGCTTGGTGTGGCGCTGATCGCCTTCTTCACGGTGGTCGCCAGCTCGCTGGCTGGCACCGCTGCATCAGACACCGAAGCGGCACTTGCCGCCGATCAGGTCGTCACCCCGTTCGCTGTCTTCGGAGGCCCCGACGACGTGACCTACCTCCCGCCTTCGGTGGCGGACGGCATCGAGACCGGCGACGGCATCGACGCAGTGGTGCCACTTGCTTCGTCCTCGATCTTCGTCGACGGCACCATGGCACTGGCCGCCGGTGCAGATGTGCTCGAGCTCGATCGGGTCTACAACCTGGAACTCTCGTCCGGTGCGCTCGAAGACGTCGCTGATTCGGCCATCGCCGTGAACGCTGACACCGTCGAGGGTGCGGTCATCGGTGACGAGCTCACGCTCGTCTTCCCCGAGACCGGCGAGACCGTCATGACCATCGCCGCCATCTTCGACACCAACCTGCCCGGACCGTTCGCTCCCGAATACCTCCTCGACGATGCCGCCCTGGCAACGTTTGCTCCCGACGCTGGTGACCAGCTCGTGTTCGTCGCCACCGACGGATCGGATGCAGCGATCGCCATGCTGACGGCCGACATCGAGGCAACCGGTGGTGCGGTCGTGCAGACCGCAGACGAGTACATCGAGTCGCTCGGCAGCGCCGTCGATGCGTTCCTCAACTTCGTCTACGCGCTCCTCGGCGTCGCCGTGATCATCGCTGTGGTCGGCATTGCCAACACCACGGTGATGGCGGTCGGTGAACGAACCAAGGAGATCGGCATGTTGCGATCGGTCGGCATGACGGCCCAGCAGGTTCGACGCATGATCCGCAACGAGGCGCTGCTGCTCTCGATGCAAGGCTCGGTGATCGGCCTCGCCATTGGAGTCGGCAGCGTCTATGCCACCTTCTCTGCACTCGGAGACGGTGAGATCGCTCTCGATCTGCCGGTGACGTCACTTGCCGTCATCGGTGTCGGTGCCGCGATCTCTGGTGTCGCCGCTGCTGCCTGGCCGGCGTGGCGGGCAAGCCGTCTGGCTCCACTAGAGGCGATGGCTGCCTGACCCCTTCCGCAGTGATGGTCGACTGGTGCCCTCGGATTCGTCCGGGGGTATCGGTCCGTTTTGCGTGCGGGGGTTCGAGCGAGTGCGCTCAGCCCGGTCGAACTTCGGGTTCGATTTCTTCAGCGAGACGAATCGGGCCGAAGGACTCGGGGTACTTGGCTTCGCAGTTGGCGTAGACCGCTCGGAGCACGTCCATGTCCTCGCTGACATTGCCGGTGGGGTACAGCGCAGGGCCGAAGCCGCCGGTCCGCGTGCCGAAGTCGAGAATGGTGGGGATGATGGGCACGTTGGCACCGAGGGCAATCCGATAGAAGCCCGACTTCCAGTACTCGGCCCGCTTCCGCTTTGCCTCCGGGGGAACCGTGAGGATGAGGGAGTCCCGCTCCTCGAATGCCTGCACCATCTGGCTCACGAGATTGTTCTTGCGGTCTCGCCGTACCGGCACGCCACCAAGAGCTTTCATCAAGCGACCCTGTGGGCCGGCGAAGATCTGGTGCTTCCCCATCCAGTTGATGTCGACGTCGCAATACCAGGCGAAGGCCAGCAGGTACGGCAGGTCCCAATTGGACGTGTGCGGTGCGGCAATCAGGACGCAGCGCTGCTCGACAGGGATCTCTCCTTCGAAGGTCCAACCGGTCACACGGAGGAACAGTTTCGCGATCGCCCGTTTCACTGAAACATCACTCGGCGAGGATACGGCGTTTCAGTGTGTCGTGCCTTGTACAAGGAGATCGCGTCCGGTGGATCGAGCCGTCGGCGTCAGCGCGATCGAGGCCACGATGATCATCGCGGCAACGAGGTGTTGAGGTTTGATGGCCTCGCCGAACACGAGCGCACCGATGATGAACATCGTGGGCAACTCGGCTGCACCGGCAACGCCGGTTCGTGCTGACCCGACCTGAGGCGCTGCCGCTCCGTAGATCCACATCGGCACCAGTCCGCACCCGATGGCGATGGCGATGAGTAACGCCCAGGCGTTGCCGCTGGCCGGGACGACCTGTTCAGCGGGCAGCGACATCAACACCGGCGTCAGAACGGCGGTGGCCCCCACGGCGACTGAGGCAAGTCGTTCTGAGGGGTCGAGGACGCCGAGACGTTCGGTCAGCACGGCAACGCTGAAACCAAAGGTGGCTGGGGCCATGAACAGGATGGGTGAGACACCGAGGAGGGCCGCTGGCCCGAGCGCGACTGCGGCCGCCACCACCACGAGCAATCCACCAACGATCGAACGCAGGCCGGGGTGTTTGCCGAAGACGAAACGGCAGCTCACCAGGACGAAGACCGGATAGGTCATGTAGGCAACACCAGCGGTGGCCAGATCGACGGTGCCGATCGAATCGGCGTAAGCAATCCAGCCGAGTCCGGCGGCAGCACCTGCTCCGAGCCCCCAGGTCGTGGCCGAGCGTTTGTCGGGGTGGAGGTTCAGAGAGCGAAGCAAGACGAGCGCCGTGATGGCGTAGCGGGCAAAGGCCAGGGTCGCGGGAGCAATGCCGGCGTCAGCGAGTGGTCGAACGAACAAGGCCGTCGATCCCAAGCCAATCGAGGCGAGTGCGACGAGGCCGGTCGCCGTGTGTGGCGTGAGCCTCGCATGCCGAGGGACGCTCGACGGGGTGGAGCGGTGTGAGTCCGCAGCTTGCCGAGTCGATCGATACTTGATCGAGCGATGCCTTGGTGGGCGTGTGGGTGGACGACGAAGAGGCACCCGTTCATCGTCGGGGTGGTCGACTCATTCGTCCAGCGCGTGGTTTGGTGTGAAAGAGTGCATCTCATGCATGAGTCGTTGGATCGTCCGCACATCGATGTGTTGGTCGCGCTGCACGAGACGGGACAGCTCGGCAAGGCAGCACAGATGCTGCATCTCAGCCCGTCTGCTGCCAGTCACCGACTGAAAGAAGCAGAACGCCGACTCGGCGTGTCGCTGACCTTCGTGCAGGGGCGATCGGTCGAACTCACTGCGGCTGGCCGTCACTTGGCCGAGATCGGCGGCGAGGCCAGGCAGGCCCTTCGTGCCGCGGAGGAGACCGCCCGGTGGATGTCGTCGGCGGATCGACCGGCAGTGCGGTTGGCCCTGGACTTCTACGACACCGCCCCGTGGTTCGAGCAGCTCATCGGCTCGCCAGACCTTCCGTGCGATGTCGACTTCATCCGCATCGGGTTCAGCGACGTGGCAGGAGCGGTGACCAGTCGACGTGCAGACCTCGGTGTTGTGGTGTCGGCAGCCGACGGCCCTGGAGCTCTTGGTGGCCAGGCCATCGACCTCGGGGTGGATGAGCTCGTTGGCGTCGTTCGCGCCGATCATCCGGCAGCGGTCCGAGGGTCGCTGGATCCGGTCGACATCGTCGACGCCACCTATGTGACCGCCGGCGATCGGCCGACCCTTGGTTTCGAGCACCACGAGTTCTTCGAACCAGCGGAGGTGCGACCGGAGCGACTTCGCAAAGTCGAGTCTCTGGCGATGATCCTTCGGTTGATGCGGACCTACGGCGGGGTGACCGTCCAACCTGCTTTGGCAGTGAAGGCAGCACCGCTCGATGGGTTGGCCGTGGTGCCGTTGCTGGACGCACGCATTCCCGTGGTGTGGACCGCGCTCCTGCGTCACGATGCCAGCGAAAACGAGTTGGCGATGGGCCAGTCCGTTCAAGACCTGGCCCGTCGGGAGTCGTTCGGTCGGGACAGCCCCGGTCTCGATTCGATGCCGGCGTGGGCGGGAGCCTGACCGGCTCATCTGGCACACTCCGGCGATGGATTTCGACGACCTCATCAATGCCATCGGTGGCGACCGAGTCGCCAAGCTCGTAGACGTCGCCGACCTCATCGGCGACAACAAGGACGCCTTCATGGGGGCCGTCGGCTTCGTGGCTGATCACGGCGACAACCTGCTCGAGGTGATGGAGTTCATCGGCGAACACGGCGATGGGTTGCTGGACATGCTCGGCCGCTTGCCCGACATCCTCGAACGTGCGGGCGATGCGCTCGGGACGGCTGCAGGTGCGGCCGCCGAAGCCAGTGGGTTCCTTCATGCCGGTGACGGGCTCGATGTGACCGACGTGGCCAGCGCCGTTGCTGCTGCGATCGACACCGTGCAGCAGCACCTGGGTTCGGTCGTGCCGCTGCTCGAACGCATTGGTACTGAGATCGCCGACATCAAGATCCCGACCTTCGACATCGAGCGCAGCGAGGTCATGGGGCTCAGCGTGGTCTCCGGTATCGACATCGGGTCGAAGGAGTTGGCCAGCGGCACGGCCAACACGATTGGTGAGAGTGCGGCGAACCTGACCGCTATCTCGGCGGCTCTCGGCGATGCCGGTGTGGGGCTGACCCGGTTGCAAGGCAACTTGTTCGCGGCAGGGGAACGGATCCAATCCTTGGCCGGAGACGTCGAGGTCAGCGGCCTCGCCCTCGCCGAACTCTCGGGTGGCGATGGCAAGCCGAAGCCCAAGCCCACGGGGCCGAAGGCGAAGAAAAAGGTGGCAGCGAAAAAGGCGACGGCAACGAAGCGAGCGGCCAAGAAGGCGGGGGTGAAGAAGAAGACCGTCGCAAGGAAGAGGCCGACGGCCAAGAAGGCAGCAGTCAAGAAGGCAGCAGTCAAGAAGTCCGTGACAAAGAACAAGCCCAAACCCAAGAAGCGAGTGTCACCGTCGCTCGGTGGTGGCGTGCTCTCTCGGAAGGACTGATCCCGCGAGCTTCGATCGTTTTGATTCCGGCGCGTACGATGTCGGGGCTATGGAGGGCCGCCGTGCTGCACGATCAGACTGAGCTGCCCACGGGAACCGTCACCTTCTTGTTCACCGACATCGAAGGATCAACGGTCCGTTGGGAGTCGGCACCGGAGCAGATGCGGTCGGCCTTGGCCCGACACGACTCCATCATGCGCGAAGCAATCGCTCAGTCAGGCGGCGTGTTGTTCCAGACCGCCGGCGACAGTTTCGTCGTCGCCTTTGCATCGGCCCGGTCTGCACTCGACATGGCCTTGGCCGCCCAGTTGTCGCTGCGAGACGAGACGTGGCCCATCGAAATCGGTGCGATTCGGGTGCGGATGGCGTTGCACACTGGCACTGCCTCCCGTCAGGAACACGGCTACGAAGCGAACCACACCCTCACCCGACAAGCCCGCCTCTTGTCGACGGCGCATGCAGAGCAGATCTTGGTGTCGGGAATCACTCGCGAGTTGTTGGCCCATGAGCTTCCGAGTGGTGTCGAGCTTCGGGACCTGGGTGAGCTGCGGCTCAAGAACCTGATCGACCCGCAGCGGGTGTTTCAGGTCGTTGCCTCGAAGCCACCGTGGTCGCTGCCGGATGACTTCCCGCCGCCCCTGGGCCAGCGGCAGCGTCCGGGCAATCTGCCGACCGCCCCGTTGCCCTTCATCGGCCGCACGGCGATGGTCACCGACGTCTCGCGTCTCATCACCGATGGCCCGACCCGGCTCGTGAGTCTTCTCGGGCCAGGCGGCATCGGAAAGACGCGGCTGGCTCTGCGGACGGCCGAACGTGTGCAGCATCACTTCGATGATGGAGCGTTCTTCGTCGACCTGGCAGCCATCACCGACGTCGAGCTCGTGGTTCCCGCTATTGGTTCCGCGCTCGGCCTGACCGAGGCTGATGTCGACTCGCTGGCCGAGTTCCTGCGTGACCGCACGCTGTTGTTGGTGCTCGACAACCTGGAACAAGTCATCGACAGCGCCAGCGAGGTTGCCGCGTTGATGGCTGCGGCGCCGGCGCTACGGGTGCTGGCCACGAGCCGGATTCCGCTCCATCTCTTGAGCGAACGTGAGTATCCGGTTGTGCCTCTTGCGTTGCCAGATCTGGGACGGGCCGGCGCCGACGTCGAGGAAGTCGGGCAAATTGAAGCTGTTGCGCTCTTTGTCGAACGGGCCAAAGCAGCCAGTCCGGATTTCGAGCTCACCGCGGACAACGTGCGCGCCGTTGCCGGTATCTGCCGTCGCTTGGACGGCATTCCTCTTGCATTGCTTCTGGCAGCACCAAGGTTGAAGCTGCTGACGCCGACCGAGATGCTCGAGCGACTCGATGAGCGGTTGGCGTTGCTCACCGACGGCGCTCGGGACTTACCGAGCCGACACCAGACACTCCGTGGCACGATCGAGTGGAGCTATGAGCTGCTCGATGAGGGACAACGAACTCGGTACGCCCACTGGTCGATTTTCGCTGGTGGTTTCGGTCTGCAAGCGGCGCACACCTTGGATCCGCTGCGTGGGAAAGATGTGTCGGACACCCTTGACGCTGTGACCTCGCTGGTCGACAACAACCTGTTGGTTGCGTCGCACGCCTCAGATGGTGAGCCTCGCTATCGCATGCTGGAGACGATCAACGAACACGGTCGTGGCAAGCTCGATCAGTCCGGTCAGCGCGACGATGCGGAACAGGCTCGTACCCGCTTCTTTCTCGGCATGGCAGAGGAAGCCGCGCCCCACCTCGAGGGTGAGCAGTTGGTGTTGTGGATGGGACGTTTGGAAGACGAACACGACAACTTCCGGGCGGCGCTGGCTCACGGGTTCGAGGGAGCTGAATCCGCAGACGGGCCACTCGTCGAGCCAACCGTTCGTCTCGCGACCGCTCTGGCGCTGTTCTGGCATGACCGTGGCTACCTCAACGAGGGGCGACGCCACATGGAGGCGGCGCTTGCGCTGGTGCCGGTGTGGCAAGGTCGAGCTGCGAACGATGACGAGCGGCGTCAAGCGGTGGCGTGTTCAGCAATCTTGTTGGACTACCTCGGAAGCTTGGCCAAGCGGAAGGGAGATTGGCCGCAGAGTCGCAAGCTCTTGGAACAGGCCTTGACGACCTATCAGTCAATCGACGATCAGCGAGGCCAGGGTCGAGCCCTTGCCGTGCTCGGCTCGCTGTCGCTCATGGAGGGCGATGTCGGAGGCGCTCGTAACGCCCACACGCGCAGCATCGAGTTCGCTCGCAGCAGCGGCGACGACTTCACCGTCGTGAACGGTCTGCTCTCGACGGGCAACATCGAGCGCGACACTGGCAGCCGTGACCGCGCCGCTGCGCTGTATCAGGGAGCGTTCGACGCGGCGACAGAGATCCATGATCTGGTCGGTGCGAGCGTTGCCCTGAACAACCTGGCCAATCTTTTCATCGAAGCTGGTGACATGCGGCAGGCTCGAGCCCTGCACCTCGACGGGCTCCGGGTTCGCCACGAGGTGAACCATCGGATCATGGTGGCGGAGTCGATCGTGGGCCTTGCCGCCATCGATGCAGCGGTCGGTGAAGCGGTCAGAGCTGCACGACTCCTCGGATTCGCCGTTGGTCTGGCCGAGGAGGTGGACGCGGAGTTCGATCTGTATGAGGAGCGACTCTTCGACCGCACCATGACAATGCTTGGATCCGAACGCGGTGAAGACTGGTTGCTCGGCGAGTGTGAGATCGGTCGTGCCATGACGTTGGAGGCAGCCATGGAGTTCGCGTCCTCGGATGCCCCGGCGGCACCAGATCGCGAGGACCCGGCACCGCCGCACACCTAGGAGCGACTGTCTGTCTCGTCGTCCCCGTCATCCAGGGACGTGCTCAAACGACCTGTCGCCCGCCCCAGCCAGCGATCTTCAACAGTGACGACGCATCGGGGCCCGGGTCGACGACCTCGCCGAACGGCACCTCGGGGTTGTCGCGGCCTTCGGCCGGGATCTGCTTCACGGCGAACAGGGCCACGCCGAGCGCATCGTCAGGGATCGAGAACTCCTGGCCAATGGCGGTGGCGAGGTCCCAGCCGTGGGTGGCCAGTTCGGCGGTGTAGATGGCGATTGCGGCGCCGCCAGGAATTTCGCCCCAGGGCACCTCGACCATGGCACCGAGGCGAGCGGGGTCGCCCCACGCTTCTTCCTGGGCGGCGGCAGCAGCGGCGAACTCGGCG
Organism: Devaleraea mollis; assembly: GCA_032361265.1. Classification (NCBI taxonomy): domain Eukaryota; phylum Rhodophyta; class Florideophyceae; order Palmariales; family Palmariaceae; genus Devaleraea; species Devaleraea mollis. The sequence goes on along the minus strand of JAULCF010649473.1, from coordinate 1,393 downwards.
GTGTAGGTCTCGATGTCGGAACCGACCTGCACCTGCTCGACCGTGGTCCAGTGGATGCCGTTGCCAATGGCGGCGCTGCGGCGCAGGACCATCGTCATGTGGTCGAGCAATGCCTGCACATCGAACTCGTCACATGGCGTGGACGTGGAGAAATCAGTGGTCTGGACCTTGGTGAGGAGGGTCTGCACCGCCTCGGCTGCGACGGCCAAGCCGGGGCGAGGATCAGGCATCTGGGGAGCGTCGTTGGTGTTCGGGGTGGCGTCGTTGGTGTTCATGTGACGATCTTTTCATCCAAAGTGGCCACCATGTGGCCAGTTTGTTTGAGAAACTGAAAACATGCGCGCCGACCGGTTGATCTCCCTCCTGATGTTTCTTCAGTCCAAGGGTCGAGTCACCGCGTCGGAGGTGGCGGCCGAGCTCGAAGTCAGCGAACGAACCGCCCGTCGCGATCTCGAAGCGTTGGCGATGTCGGGAGTGCCCGTCTACTCACAGCACGGCCGTGGGGGAGGGTGGCAACTGATCGGTGGCGCCACCACCAACCTGTCCGGCCTCTCTTCCGATGAGGCCCGTGCACTGTTCCTCGCCGTTGGACCATCTGCGTCCAATACGCCGGAGCTCATGGGTGCCCTTCGCAAGCTGGGCTCGGCGATCCCCGAGACCTTCCGGGCCGATGCTGAGGCCGCGTCGATGGCGGTCAAGATCGATGCCGGCGGTTGGTCGAGCATTGGGCCAGGGCCAGCGGTGCCGCATCTCGACGCGCTCACCAACGCCGTGGTCGAGCGCACCCAGGTCGAGCTGGTCTACGAGAGCCCGCGGTCGGGACCGTCGACACGCGTGGTGCATCCGCTCGGCCTCGTGACCAAGCGCAACGTCTGGTACCTCGTCGCCGACTCCGACCCGCCAGGTCAGCCGGATGGCCGACGAACCTTTCGCTTGGATCGGGTGGGAGGGGTCACTTCGCTCGACCGTCCCGTCGTGCGGCCCGCGGACTTCGACCTCGACGCGGCGTGGGAGAACATCGTGACCGATGTGCGCACGATGCAGTCAGGCGAGCGGCTTCGAGTCCGAGTCGATCCTCACATGCTGGGGCCCCTGACCTGGCTCTACTCGGGCCGTCACACGGTCGAGTCGACACTCGATGATGGCCGAACCGAACTGTTGCTCACCGACACGTCGCAGCAAGCGTTGGCTGGCCAACTCGCGGGCTTCGGCGCTGCCCTCGAGATCATCGATCCATCGGAGGTCTTGCTTGCCGAGTTCGCCCGCATCGCCACCGAGCTCGTTGGCCTGTATGGAGGTGCCGAGCCTCGAGTGGTCGAGGCCCGGCACCAGTAGAACGCCAGAGCTACGAGTCTTCGCCCATGGAGTCGTCTTCCATTTCCATCTCGTCCAT
>JAULCF010649251.1:0-10794 GCA_032361265.1 Devaleraea mollis | reverse complement strand
GCACAAACTATACTTTGGAAGTAGAACGAACACCAATTGTCACTAGTTAACCAAAAGTTACTAGCAAGCATCGCGTTAATGCGTGTTGTCAACGCTGACAACAACCCGTTAACTGCATGGAATGCCTCAAAGGGACACAGTACAGCAATAGTCCTGCTCTCATTGCAGAGATATGCTTTTGTGGATTTTCCACGCACTGAGCGCAGCGACTCTAGTTTTATTTTTGTCCATGGGAATTGGGCGCTGTCCATAAAAAGGGGCACCCCGCCGTATGTATGCAGCGGTATATACGGTATATACCGCTGCATATAATACAACCCTGTCCTGTGCCCAGGAGGAGCAAACGCGCTCACGCCAATAGTCGGTGACTTTCTCCTGGGACCGAAAACCCTTCAGTAGACGGACCCGTACTTTCACACAAGCGTTTTCCTTCTTCTTTCTTGCTCGTCGCGCATCAATTCGAATTGTTTAATAGACGAAGCTCGGCGAGAAGTTCAGAAGAAGCCGCGTCATTAACGATATGACGGGGAACGATGTAAAAAAGAAACGTGCGGGCAACGACGACCTCAGCAACGAGTCGCGTTCGCCACACAATGTGTCTGGCAGCAATCGCCGCAAGAAGCTGATGTGCACGATCACGTGACAGCACGTCATGCGCTTTACGTAAAGTGACGGCACTGCCATATAATACGAGATGGCAAGCTAGACACGTACAAGAGCGACGTTTGGCAAGAGTCGCAAAGACTCTGCTGAGAGATCCAAACGACTCTCAGCAACAGCCACTTCCTGCAAAGCACTGTGAGTTTAGGGGCCTGTACAAACTTGAATCATACACAGCCTGGAAAGGCCGTTAGGTTTTACCGGCCGCCACCAAATAAACTCACGGGCGGTATACAAATATCGCCCTGGCCCCAAGAGGAGCAAACGCTCACACATCATCTTGCATGTGCTTTCTCTCGGGTGCTAAACCTCTTGCCCCTCTACTTTAGTCTAGTGTCAACCTCTCACCCTCACGCGCGTCTCTCTCTCCCGAATAATCCTTGCGGGGTGCTCAGCAATTCGAATTTCCAAGAGGAGATATATCGACCTCAGCGCGAGGAGACTACCCAGCCATCACGAACGATGGCAGGGCGCGGATAGAGTTCCCGGAAGCGGGGCGGGACCGACAACTCAGACAAGAGCCGCCCGCCCACCGCAACCACGGCAAAAGCGCGCAAGGCGAAGCGTCGCAAGGATGACAACCCCCCCGAAACCGCCGCCGCGAGCGGTCGTGTCGAGAAGGAGAAGTAGAAAGAAGAGAAGAAGGCCCAGAGAGCGGCCTCTGAACAGAAGCAGCGCGACAAAGATAGCGTCAATAAGGGAAAGGCTGACAAGGCGCGCAACAACAAAGAGAAACGAAAGAAATAATATGGCCGCAGCAGTAGAAAAGAAGAAGGCCGAAGCGGCCGAAAAGAAGAAGGCGATCAGCAAGAAGAAGAATTCCCCCCGCTCGCCCTGACCCTAAATCACACAAACGTGGGCTCCGTCAGTAACGACGGTGACACCGCCGCCATCAACGTCACATGGGAGCTTAGACCGGCCTTGTCAGCCGCTGCAAGCGAGACGAAGCCAGTGGCGCCGAAGCCCGTGAAGCCTGTGAAGACTGCGGCTCAACGCGGCAGCGAGGCGTACGCCGAGAAGGAGTACGAGTCACAGGGCATCGGAAAAGCCGAATGCAGGCGCCGCTTGAATAAACAAGAGCGCGAGGAACTCCAGGAGGAGGAAGACTGGGACTTCGAAGTCGCTCTTCAGGCAGAAGATAAACGCCTGGAGGAGAACAAGGCCGCTTTTTAAAAAGCAGAAGCCGAACTCATGAACGAGTGCGCTGAAAATACGTTCTACGAGACAACTCTCCGCTCTATCTTGGGCCGCGATAAGAAGCTATCGCGGGAGGCACTCGGCGTACTCTACAAGCCCGTGCCGAAGACAGAGCCACCCATCCTCCTCAGCAAGGTGGACCAGCGTAGGAACAAGCTGGCCGCCCAGACTGCCGCATTACAGGCTGATACTGACGCAGAAGAGAAGGTCGAGGCCGATAAAATTGATGAATCTACATCGCGACAGACGTCGCACCCACTTCACACGAAATGATCGCAGCCTGCGGTCTGATACCGCGATCCTTGAGGAGTTCGCGAAAGCCGTGACCAACAAGGCCGAGCGCAGCGCCTTTATTGCGTGGCGCATGGGCGAGATACTGACCGAAGAATAAAGGCACACCCTCCCTAACGCACGTCAGGTAACGCCGGCCGTACCGACCCCCAAGCCCCTCGAATCCACGCTGCAGGAGCTCGTGCTTACCGGAACAGGGGAGGCATCGCCGTAGACGTGCATTCTCGACGAATGTCGCGACCCCGTTCCCGATGTAAAGACGTACAAGACGTACTTCCGGCGCGAGAATCCCAAGGTCGAAGCCAAGAACCGTCCCTCAGTTGCCTCATGCAAGGAGACTATCCCCGGGGAATGTCTCGAGGAACATCTCGCCGCCGGCGGGTACTACCGCGAATATGTCAGCAAGGTCCAGTACGACGACGCGACAGACGAAGAGCTGTACGACATGTGCACTCGTCGGCTGGAGCAGAGCGAGATACCTCGCCCATCATCCTTCCAGCGGGACCAGAAGATACGATGGACGCAGAACAAGGCGCTAACCACGAGCGCCAACAATGTTTTGACTAATATTTACCAGGTTTTTCGCGGCTCTCTGGACTACGAGGGTACTTTGGAGAAAACAGGCGACAGCTACGTGCCCAAAAAGACCATCTGCAGGCTGATCTCCCACTCCACCCTCCGCGAGCGTCTGATGAAGCTCTGCGAAAGCGGCCACGACGTCGGCGATCACTTTGAGACGCTCAACCAGGATCTACGCGCTTCTTCCCTCTACCTATACAACCGTGGCCACACGATCATGTCTACGGATCAAGTCCCGCACCAAAAAATGGCGAACCTTTTCCCAGGAAACCATGCCACGGATCCTCGCAACGAGGCTGTGGACATGACCGCCCACCAAGCGGACAACAGCAACGCGACGGACGAGGAGGATGCGGACGCGGCCTGCCTCTACCCGCCTGGCAGACGCAGCGCCAACCTACCATTCCCCGCGAAACGCGGACGCGGCAACAGCCGAGGCGTCGACGGAATGCGCGACGCCGGTCGAGGACAAGGAGGACTTCGCGGCCGCAACAAAGGTCGAGGGGGCGCATGAGGCGGTGGCCATTGCAACCATGGTCAGCCGACAGGCGGAGGCCGAGGCGTACAAGCCAGCGGCCAGGCGCGGCGTTTTCAAAGAAAACCAGCACAGCGAGTGAGGCCGAAAATCCAGTTCAAGATTTCGGACCAACCTCGTAAAGTCGTGCTACACACGCTTCGCGCCGTTTTCGGCGATCCGACATCTCAGTACGAGATGAACTGGATGATGGGCTACGACGACAACATCCTCTTTACTGCATCAACCAGGAGATGTGCAGGGACCAGCACCATTTTTAATCGTTGTCCTCATGTCGCAGAAAGGACGCAGGAGAAGTATATCGGCGTGTGGGATAGTTACCTTTTCAAAGTAGAGAGAAAGCATGAGCGGAACTGGGATAATTCTTTTAAGATGCAGAGTGAAAAAAAGGAGGCCCGGTCCGCCCTACTCACTACCCCACCTTGCAACAAGAAAATAGCTCAGACGAGTAATCTATACGCACTAACACTAGTGCTAACGTGGGGATGCTTCAACACCCGGCCACACACGCAAAAAAAGCACGTATTGTGGTCCGTGAGCGCAAATGCTCGAGCGACAGCTCTAACAAAGAGCTACCTCGTGCAAGGAAGCTGAAAACTTTTGTCACTAACGCTAGTGGAAAAGATGTTGAGAAAGGTTTTCAGAACAAAGAAGCAAGGCTTACTATAAGCCGTGAAATGAACATTGCATCAGAGAAGTTCATTGATGGCACAACCCTTACGTGCATCATTGACACAGAAGCCGACGTCAACTTCGTTGGCAGAAAACACCTCCACGAGTTAGACAAGGCAAACATCAACTACAAAAAGTCAGCCGCTAGCACACCTTTAATATTAAAGAGTGCTATAGGGCAGAGATGACACAGGCGTCGCACACTGTGCGCCTGTAGACTTTGCGACTTACTGCAAGCAAAGGCCCGGTTGATTTCAAAAACGTTGAGCTCCACCTTGTCGAGCAAGCGCACGAGATGATCTTAGGGCTCCCTTTTACTCAAGCTATTGGCTGAACATCAACGAGTACCTCGTAACTAACTATGAAGAACTCAACGGCACCAGCACAGTAACGAGGCTGACATCAGACGAGTACGGACTCCACAAAATGCTGCCGATTACGTATCCATACAGATGGACCCACGGGCACCTTTAGACGACGTCGACCCTTTGGAAGCAGAGGCACCATGCCTAACAATAGAACATGCGGACCTCAAAGAAGAAGAATCCCTAATCTTAGCTATGCTTTTTAGCGCCTATGATGCAATAGAAGCTTATAGAGCTGACCCGTATTACAAAAGGAAGATCCCTAAAAACGCTGAGGCCAGGGTAGAAACATTCTAAGCAACTATACGCATATTTTAGCTCTAAGTTAACCGGTCTCCCCCCTTGCTAAATCGCCCCCATCCGCATCCCTCTGAAGGAGGGTTTTAATTCCGTGCAATCACGCGCGAGACGGTACCCGCCACAGAAGCAAGTATTCTTGTCGAATACATGCGAAAGCATTCAAACTGAAGGCCTTTTCCGGCCTGTACACTCAGAAGAGTGGTTAGCCGCCCCTCTGCTATTGCCCAAGCCTCCACCGGCCATGTTCCGTATGACGGTGGACTTGAGACCGATCAATAACGCGACGATCAAGGAGGATCGCCCCATGCCAAATATGTAGACGATGCTACTAGATCTGCAAGAAGATCACTTCTTCGCACAGATCGACATGACCCACGCCTACTTTCAAATGGCTGTCCATACCGACGATAGGCATAGCCACACGTTCAGAGGAGCGGACTCCCACTCACTGTACGAGCCGATCCGCTCGCTCCAAGGAGCCAAGAACTATGACATCCACTTGCAGGTTGGAGCCACAGAAGCATTCAAGGATACTGCGCGTAATATCCTGATATGGCTCGACGATTGGCTCCTCCACACCACCACTTTCATCGAGCACATGGAAGTGATGGAGAGGTTTTTCGGCTTATACGATGAATGGAACTTCACGCTAAGCCCGGCCAAATTCAACCTCCTTACGCAAACTGCTAAGTGGTGTGGTTGTATCGTGACTGCCGAGGTTATCACCGTCGACCCTCGACGTATCGATGGCTTGCCATCAATGCAAAAACCCGAGACGGCGGGGGACCCCCAGCAATTTATTTGCGTCATCAACTGGATGCGCAAGGGTATCCCGGACTAAATAAAACTATTGCTCCGTTGCAAAACCTTTTGTTCAGCTTAACTAAGAAGCAAGGCTCTGAAAAGAATGCTTTGGAAAAGGTTCAACTAGGGCCGGAAATATGGAAAACGGTACTCAAAAAACTTTTGAGGGTATCAAACTCCTCATCGCAGAGCGGGTCCAACTCAATCACTTGGACCCGGAGAAGCGCCTCTGCATGAACACCGACGCCTCAGACCACTACTGGGCAGGTTTTCTCACGCAAATTCCTACGGAGGATGTGGCTAAGCCACAAGCCGACCAACTCCATGAGCCTTTGGCATTAGTAAGCGGGTCCTTCACAGGGGCAATGTCGCGTTGGTCGACCATATGGATCCATATGCGAAAAGGAAGCTTTCGTAATGGTCAACGCGATGGCTTAGACAGACTATTACACAGCCTGCTCAGAAACGAGTACATAGACAGATCACAGAAATATTATATTTATCTTTGACCCGGGGCGGCCGCTTAAGAGCCACCCAAATATGCTGGCATATGTCTAAGATTCAGCGACGGGCGCTCATACTCTTACAATTCGAGTATGTGGTTAGCCACGTCCCAGGGAAATTAAACTATTTCTCTGATGTTATGACACGCTAGGGCGCTAAGCCCACAGTACGGCGACTCTACGCGCCTATCCTTCTGACAACATGCCATACGGCATGTTTTGCATCTTAAACAAGATCAAGGAGGCACAAGAGGCAATGTCTAAAGAAGAAGCCACATGCTCACACGAGACGAGAGGCAACCGCACGATCGCCTCTTACGCGACGGCAAAATATATGTGCCAAAAACAGATCAGCAAATCAAGCTCGATTTTCTGATCACTGGCCATTGCGGTCCAGCAGGAAATAGAGGTCAAGCTGTCACCGGCGACCATGTAAAAGATAACTTTACATGGCAAGGCATTACCGATGACATCAAGACATTTTTAACAATTGCTTGCACTGACAGTCCGCGCAAGGGCAATTGCGCGTGACACGAGAGAACGCTCAGCCTTACACTCAAGTGGGCTAAACGAGATACTGCACTTCGACTACCAGCTTACCAATGATATATTGAGCCGAGAAAATGTTCTAAAATTGAAATTGGCGACCCAAGCGAAAAATCGTCGAAATGAAGCCCAAAATGGGATAATTTTCAAAACTAACTTAGGCCGCAGCCATCGCTGCGTTGTTAATAATGCTACCACAATGGAATATAGCAAACGCTTGTTTCAACACCATTATTTCGCGCGTCTACTCACAAGAAGTGAAAGCCGTAATAAGAGGGCATGGCTTTATGATCGACTACTACAAGTAGATATCATTAGGGATTGGAGAGGGTAAATCCCAGATCTCGGCGACTGTATTACACTGTGGTACAGTCGACTTGCCTGTTGAGATCTATAATAATATTAAATAGCAACCTCGCAAACATATTAATATCTTAGCGGCGCCTGCAAAGCTCAAAGAGCTGGCAAAGCTAATCGCATGCAAAGGGTATCGGGGATGACGGCTAAGGTCAAATCCAGACCCGCGAGAGTGCGAAAAATCGCGCTCACGATTTAAAAAACTCGACACAGCCAGCCAGCCCAACGCCCACGCGCAGTCGGACCCAATCAACAGCGATGTTGATGGTGAAAACAGACAGGCAACTCCGCCGTGAAATGACGCAAAGGCTAAGGGGACACAGATCTCCTCCGAAGCAGAGGGTGACGGGCTTTACAAGCTCTCGAATGGCGAGCTGGCAGCTGTTATGGAGCTACGGAAAACTAAAGCTGCCAAACGGACGGCGAAAAGCTTCGTCGCCCCGCTCTTCCGGTATAAGCCAGACTCGCATGAGCGCGAATACTCGCGCTCACGTTCACTTACGCCAAAGTCGCGTTCTACAATATCTCAACATGATGATAACAACCAGCATGGTCGCGGCAACAACCCCCACTCTCGCCCACGATCCTACAGGCATGAGCATGCTGAGCCTAAGCTCAAAGAGCAGCGATCGAGGAAATATGATGCCACCCCTGTTTATGAACTGGGGCAGCAACATGCAATCCAGGATGGCTATGGCTACCTGCCATATTTTGACGGCTACAGCCAAATAACTTATCGGGACGGCTATGGACACAATGATCGGCAGGACGGCTACGAGAATAACCCACAGAGATATTTTTAGTCTCACATCAACCTCTACGAGGATATGGTCAGCCACAGGCACAGTCCTACTTCCGTTATGGAAATAGCCAACATGGCTTTAGCCATATATAGGCCTGACCAGCCTTCCGACCACAATGAGTGGGAAATTCCCGCGCTCGACCGTCAGAAGCATACACGCTTCGCTGACGAGAACGTTCATGACGATCGACGGCCTGTCTACCGCCGTCACGACGACGAGCGGCGTGACGACTATCGTCAGGCACGCGAGCAGCAAACCGATCGCGATATTGAAAATGATCAACGCGAATGCTATGCTAGCCGTTACAAGCCTAAGAGCTCGCACGTCACGCAAGCTCAGCATGACGGAAGTGGTCGGTCCGCCAGCGAGTCTGACGGCCAACGTCCGGATCTCCCGTATGGTAAGTCCAAGTACGCGCGCAGCTTGCGCTGCGACGCGGAAAACGATGAGTGGGAGCGATATGGGGACCAGGCCTATGATACCAAAGTAGCTGCCGACAGCGCCGAAGGAGAAGACATGCGCCGCGCGCCCGTGGATAGGCGCAGGGAGGAGGAGTCACCCGACCGACGGACTACGTTTCCGCAGTCGGTAGATTTTCACAAAAGTGATGCCCTGCGAAATTCTGGGCCACTCAAGAACTCCGCTCCCCAGGCTGCAGTCGCAATTGTGGCTATTCCCACCCCTCCAAAAAACCCCACTGCCCACGCCGCCGGTACAAACCCGCAGGAGAGGTTGACCGACTATGATCGGTACCTCCACGGCGTGCGGGAGCGTAACCTCTCCACTTACACAGTGACAAGGCCGCAATCGTTTAAGGAAAATATGGATCCTGACGAGACAGAATATTTTCTCGCCAGTGCTGGTATTATGAGGCGCGAAGGCACCGCAAACCTTCCAAAACATCACGGAAGAGGAACTTCTGGCCCTCTACAATCCGTTCCCGGCTCTTAATGAGACAAAGTCGCTCGCGGATCACATGAAAATATTTCTTGGGACTCCACAAGGGACTTGCCAATGGCAACGGAAAGAGTCCTTTACAAAATCTACTGCTTCCGAAAAGCCGGACCGCCAGATGATGGCGACCTTAATGCCAAACATTCGCAGGGGCAAGCGAAAATCCACGCAGTCATCATCAAGAAATCTTAAAGCTTGATCACTAATGTGGATCTGTGTAAGGGCATGAAGGGTTTATGGAACGCAGATATGACGCCTCCCGCTATTTACCGATGTAAAGGAACGAACTCAACACTGACGCAACTATTCTTGAACCGTCAAACGACAACGGCGAGCGGTATCAAGACCGCCGCCGTGACAATCGTCATGGCAATGACCCACGCCAACACGGCAGAAAACGCCAGCATGGTGATGGTAAGCGTGACGCTGCGCAGTCAGCCGGAAAACATTTCCAGGGCGAAGGCGACGACTACGCTAAGTTAAGCGAGTCGGATTTGAGTGACCGCCTATGGAGATTTGGATAATTACCACAGGCATGATCGATACCACACCCTCCACCGTGGTAAGAAAGCGTCGTCCATGTGCATCCTTGTCACGAGTGTGTGCAAAGACACGCACTTCATTCCCGAGTGCCAGGCGCTAGGCGAACCCCAAAAGGGGGAAAGCATTCAAGCAGTGGACCAAAACCCGGCACGCTTTCGCCCTCAAACTGAATCGTGTAATCAACACAAAGCAAAGAGTGGAATTCAATATGACAGCCAAGGCGGCCAACGTGGCCGAGGAGGAAAAGACAACCGCGGTGGTCTGGGGGCTTTCGAGGGCGCAACAAAAGATCAAAGAATCCTAAAAGTCGTCACGTCCCCAACTCCAATGCGTTAAGCAATCACTCTGAAGAGGACAGTGACCAAAGTGTCGGAAATCCGGCTAATTTCTGTACGGCAAACGCCCGTCTGTCCTGCCTAACCGACACCGGCTCCGATGTCAACCTCCTCGGTGATAAGCACCTCCGTCGACTCGACGAGGCAGTTCAACGCTATGAGCGGAAGTCCTGCCCTTCACAGGCTACCATTGGTGCTCTCGGGCAAGAGACCCGGACGTACACGAGTGCGACATAGTACGAAGTCTCGTGCTCGGGACGGCAGCTGGGCAATTGGAGGTAAAAACTGTACACTGTAAGTGTCTGTAAGTGGCACTTCTTCCTCATCCCCAGCGCCCCTAAGATGATTATCGGCACACCATTCGTGCAGGAGATCGGTTTTAATGCCCCTGCGTGGATGGCCACCAACTACGACGAGCTCAACGGAATTAATTTCAATGAAGATTATTGACAATTTTTGGGGAGAGCTTTACGCCGGCTAAGATCAATAGCCAATGCCGCCGCCTACGTCCCTCAGAAACATGAGGCCCAAGCGCCGCTGTACGAGGCTGATCCGCTCTAGCTACAAACACCATACTTTAGTACAGGTAGTTGAGATATTCAACATGAAAATCAAAAGTAAGTCAGTATTTTCAACCAAACTCACAGAGAGACCCCCATGTGCAGCACCCTCCATACGCATCCCACGCAAGCCTTGTGCAAAGCCATCAGTGATGAAAAGCCATCAGTGATGAAAAGCCATCAGTGATGCAAAGCCATCAGTGAGCAAAGCTCATTTGGACGACAGTAACTTGCACACGTTCCGCGGTGCCAATGCGCACTCGCTTCATGAACCTCTGCGCTCGCTGAAAGGAGCAAATATCTCAGGTATACTTTTTCAGGTGCATGCCACCGAGCCTTCTCAAAGAGATCAAAGATAATATACTATTCTGGCTCGGCCACTGGCTAATCCACTGCAAAGCGTGGATCGAGCGCTGGACTGCGCTCGAGAAGTTTTTGAAGATCTACAAGACCGACAACTTCACATAAAACCCGAGTACAGCCTTGGTGTGTCGTCTTGATCGCGACTCACCAAAATGGTGCAAATGGTTATAAACCAAACGCCCCCCAAAGCTGGGTAATAACATCACACCGCTGACTGCGTTTATGCAGCAGCCACCTGAAACCCTCTCACCTAAATGTCTAAGAAACAGGGAGAGGAAGAGGCCGTAAAGACATTAACTGTGGTTAAGGCCCGCCAACTAGTGCTATACGAAAACATTGCAAAGCCAATTGGCTTAATGTACAGGAAAGTAACTACTTCTGCAGAGCTTTGCATGCAAACGCACACAAAGAGGAACAGTCGAGACGG
>JAULCF010649140.1:0-10800 GCA_032361265.1 Devaleraea mollis | reverse complement strand
TGAGAGGTCACTGCTGCTGGATGGAGGCTATTATTCCATCTTATTCCAAAGATAGGTAATACATTTAACTGCACCTGACGTCTACGTATAATAATAAAGAATATTATGTTTAACAAACGAATTAGTCATTTCGATTGCGAAAAGCGGAATACATTTGAAGTTGTACGACTTATGCAGATGTTTAGGGCTATAAACGCAAACGCCCGGTTACTAATTCGTCCGGATTCGAACAATTGATATATCAGTGTGTATTACAGGTGCTTAACCGTTCTCCCCCCGGGACTGCCCTTTAAACAGCAATGCGATTATTCTATTGGCGTTGATTGCATGGATGGCTATCGTCATCGCTGTCGTGATCATAAACGCTATCTTTAATTTTATGGTTTAGAATATCTATCGACGCGAGCATTTTCGATCAACTAGGGCTGTCTGGCTGGCGAGTACAGAGAAGTGCTATCCGATGACAATGAGTCTAAAAACAAGACGTGCTCAATATTTATACAGCATTTTATCCCGCAGTACTCGGAATAATGAGTGCGTCAGCTGTCGGTGTAATGATCGCATCAGCAGTCGAAATATTGAGCGCGTCTCGGACTTTCGAGCTGGGGTATTGGATTCTTATACCAGAGAAATTGTTATCCTATTTATGGTGCGCGTCTTTTATCACCATAAGTGCAAAGCCCCGTATTCTCACACCAGTATGAACGCTTTTCGTCTAAGTAAACGAGTGCGCGAATGAACAAAAAATACCGACCAATGCAATCTTTGGTGCATCTCTTCTCCAGAAATACTGTCATCTGTTTTTTCTGGTTTAGAAACCGAGGTTCTCATTTTCCAGCGCAGATCCTCTACAGAGCTTAAAAACTTGTTTCTACGACAAAGTGTATGAAACATGAAATGTTTAACATGAGCTTTATATTGTATTTTTGACGTTGTCGTCCCGAATAGGCCACCTGTCATTTTTCTTCGCGGAGCGTTTACCTTTTGCTCTGAATTAAGGGTCCGAGCACGTGCTCATGTGCTCACATACGGGCGTTTCCATTTAGCTCCGATTTAGGGGTCCAAGCACGTGCTTTCGTACTGCACGTTCGAGTAGAATCGGTGTGTCTCACGAGAAGGTTGACCGTTTCAAACGGGAACTCTCCAGTGCATTCCAAAATCGCCGACCTGAGTTCAGAGGGCGACTCAAGTGTAATTCAATACCGCCGATCTTGGTCAGAGCGGTGGCTTAGCTTGACGGTGCAGTCCCAAACACCCTGGTGATCCAACCGCGTAGCTCTTTGAGCCGTGACTGCCCCGTCTGGCGACCTCTCGGCTCATGACTGTAGTCAGACTTCAGTCATGAGCCGAGAACTCGCGAGACGGGGCAGTGCACTGCATGCAGTCAAAATAATTTTCTTGCTACCGATGTCGCACCATGCCATCCTAGCGGCTATGCTGGTGGCTAGGAAGTGATCATATTGTGAAGACTGTAATAACCGGCTAATCGTGTGGCGATCGTTATCTATTACTGAGTAGGTGTTCAAAACTAAGTAAAACATCTAGTGCATACCGCGCTTTTTCGTACAGAGCGCCTCCACCTGACCTGCAGTACCGTCCGTTGCAAGTCGATTGGATAGATTTTGGTGGCCCGACTACGATTCTTACCAGTGCCTACGGCTGTACTGGCAGTCGAGGCAGTTGAGATCGCTTTCCCGGCGTAGGCTCTAGATAAAATTCGCGTACAGAAGCTAAGGTATCTCTCGACAGCGCGGTCTTTCTCGAAAATCGAAAAGAGCGCGCTTTCACTAACTTTCCCTCGGGGGATCGGACCCTCGCGGCCGGCGTAATGGACGGGCAGCGAAATCGAAAATTACAGCCTCCTCTTACTTTTCTTTTTCGAGGGCCATTTCTCCTTTACTTTGATTTAAGGGCTTGAGAACGTGCGAGTGAAATCGATGTGGCTCATGGGAACGTTAACATTGGCCCATGAGCACTTGCCAGTTTAATCCAAATCACCTATCTGGGTCAGCGGTTATTGCAGTCCCATTGCCTAATCATGTCTTATGCAAACCGCTGCAGCGGTTTTGGCGATGCCGCAGTTAACGTAAATTAGTTGGGCGGGTGTGCCTTATTAGCAACAAAATTTTATGACCTTTTTCTGCTATCCAGGGACACTGCTGCAATATGCTGCAGTTCTTTGTGTCGCCTTGCCTTATAACGCTGTATATAAAACATGATTGAACTGGACAGCTACCATAGTATATCGACATAAGCACGCAGTGGTGGCGAAATAAGAAAGAAACATCACTTTTCTTCGAGCAACTAGCTATTGTAGATGAAGGTTATTTCCTTCCATCCTCAAGTTGCCATAGCAGCATGGCTTCGGGCTGAGCGCTCAGGGTATTGATGACATCACGTATTTTTGCGCTAAAGGGTGCCCACAACACACTACTACTAAAACTTTAACATTGGTCAAACCGACACATATTCGCACAAAGAATGTATCGATGTACTCTACGATGTAAAGGTCACTTTAATGCTTCTGCAGCTGCGCCACGCAACATTTGGTTCTGCAGGCAGAACCGAGAGTGGTCGGTTTGACCCCTGTGAATGTACAATTTTCCGCTTTTAAGATCATGATCGTTTTCAATCCTTCTAGTGGCATTTTCTCTTAACTGTGTTTACTAACAGCTGTTGATGATTTTTTAGCCTCTTTTGTACTACCGCGAGTTTTGAAATACTCTATGAAGTGTTTCAAATAATGGCCCTAGTTAAAAAGGCTCGAAACATGGCCACATAACAAAAGGGTGAACATATCCCTTATGTGGGCATGCCATTCCATGAGCCTAGTTAGCTACGGTCATAATTTAAATATTTATTCGTAGTCTGCGTATGAAGTTATTTAGAGCATTGCTAATCCAGATTGAAAGTGATCATGATTTTATTTCTCTCAAGTTTTGTTTAAAAATATCGCTGCTCTCAGAAAACAAGTCCGTGGCAGGGGAATATTTAATATCGCATAGCTGAGGCCTACAGCAACTAAGCATTTTGTTTGGCGTTTGCACAGATGAGTGCGACGTTGATAGCCTGTAGTATCTTACGTCGGCATGAGGCTTGAGATTTATTAAATCTACTCGCGCTGATCTTGGAAAACTGCCTGACTGCTTTCTTAGCATCAGGGCCCGGCGCACCATACTATGGCCTGTCGGGATAGATGTCTAGTAGACATCCATCCCGACAGGACGAAATTGGAAGTCACGCTACTTCGTGATGCACTTGTCAGGCTTGAGGACGAGTGCGACGTCCTTATAGCGTCAAGGGCTGCCGCGCCGGGGATCTTGAAGCTGCTGCGGAGGAGCACGCTGGACTTTCCACTATCTGGCCCGGCGCCATGCACAGTAAAGGCGAAGGCTACAGACGTAAATTTCTTGTCTGTGCAGCCGGCCTCCGTCGTTTGGAAGATGTCGCCTGGGAGATGATCTGCGTCGGGGAGGAGGCCATGCGCCTCGAGTTGAAAGGAGATTTCGCTCTCGAAGAGGGCTGTCTCATTGGAAACACGCGCGACCTTGTTGTGTCGCGCTGTGCGCCTACAGCCTGTGTTGCAGTTGGCGAGGGTGTGGCGGTCAAACCGGTCCATTCGCTTGCCGCAGTTGTGGCAGAGGAGGGGATTCCCGTCAGCCGGCGTGTCGTACACGGACGCGCCGAGCAATACCTGAAACCATAGGCACCAGGTTGAGGATGGCAGCTCGTGCTGGCCCGGGAAAATGGTCTGCCAGGCACGATCTTATAGAGTAGAGATGGAATTAAAGCGGGAGATCTTCGTCTGGTCCTTGACGGAGGGGTTTAAAGGGTCGGCCTCTTCTGAGGGCCAAAACTTCGCGGACCTCCGCTTCTGCAGCGCCCTGGACATGGTTCGTTGATTATGCCCAGTGCTTTGCAGAAGAGACGTTACAAGCAGATCTTCTGTCGGCACCAAATCGTGCTCCTCGTAAGGGGTTGATAGAAAGGGCGGTATGTAGGCGGTCATCGCGTCGACCGAGGGTTGACCCGGGAGCTGCGCCACGGCGTGGGCCGTGTCGACCTTCGGGCCGGCGTACGCCTGGATGAAGACGACAGCAGCAGGCACGAGCCCGAGACCTGGGTCCTCTCTGTCGAGGATGAACTGGCAGAGGGAGGGCTCAGGGAGGTCGGAGATATCGGGCAAGAGCCTGTTTGCTCAGATAAATTGCTGATCGTAGAACACAAAGAGCAGGGGCTGCATCTGCTCCGGAGGTGTCGCGCAGAAAATGTGCACGACCTGGAAGACCAACGCACACATGCGGTGCATCTCTTTGCAGATGCGCGGGTCGTCCATCCCTTCGACGGCGGAGAGGAGCTCGTCGACGCGGGCCATTCTTTCGCGGAGGAATTCAGCGACGTACGAGTCACTGCCGATGGACGCGCCGAGCAGCTTGATACCCTGGGCGAGACGGAATTTTGACGGCGCGACCTCCGCCGCGAGAAACGGAAAGGAAAGCGGCTTGAGAAGTACACGCTCCTTGTCGGATTTGGGGCCCCAAAGGTTGGACTCGTTGACAGACGGCCACCATAGCTTAGACTTGTGGACCTCGGGGTGACATCCGAGGTTGACGCCCGTAGTCTGGAGGATTACCGTGGCCTCGGCTATCTAGTCTATGGTGCCGACGAGCGTTCCGTCGTTGGCGTACCAGGGGTTCAATTCAAGCTTGCACTTAGCTTGCACCTCGTAGATCAAGGGATAAATGGCGAGGTAGAAGATAAACATCCTTAGCGGGTCGCCCTGCTGTGTACCTTGGATGTAACGGATGAAATTCCTTCCGGCGACCAGCCAGGGCGCACATTTGTAGACCATGTGGACGTATCGCGCGATGCCCGGGGCATGGATGATGATCGCGTCCAGGATCTTCTGGCGGTCAACCTCGTTAAAGAAGTTGCGAGCGTCGACGAGAAGAGCTGCTCACCCAGGATCAAATCCAAGCCTCGCCATAGTTTCGCGGAAGGCATGGATACCAACCTCTGCGCTCGCCGGGACGCCATTCGCGATCTGGTACGGTGCGAAGTAATCGCGCGTTCCTGGTAGAGCTAGCTCAAGAGGAGCATGAAACTAATCGTCGGGCAACGGTGCCGATAACGATGGGCCGATACTTCGCGTTTGGCTTTTTGCATGCAAATAGCGAAGACCAGGAGTGGTAGTTGGCAGCATCTTTACTCAAGCCTTCTTCGGCCATGAGACATAAAACGTTATGTAGTGCGGCGAGGCCGGAATCATCGATGTTATCGCCCGTGCGGGGTCGGACGAGGAGCTTGAGGTGCGGGAAGGGCATCCCGTCCGGCCCCGCCGAGGAGTGGTCGTCCATGCGGCGAAGCACCCGCTTCACCAGGCAGCGCGACGGGATTGTGGCCGTGGAGAGAGACTCAGGGGGGAGTATCCGCAAGGGCCCTCGATGGGCCCCCATGGGGGTGGAGGAAGCAAAGCACCTCGATGAGAGCCTCTTTGTCGAGATCGGCAGGGCTGAAGTGGAGGAGCACGCTGAGTAAGCGACGGTACTGGGCTACTTGGTCCAGGTAGCGAGTTCGCTCGACGCGCTTGGCCGATGCTGACTGTTCGCGGAGCTTCTTAGACAGAGCAGCTGAGTGCTTCTTCAGCCACTCCTTGTCCTCCTCGGCGGCGTCGAAGGCCTCGTGGCAGAGCTGGAAAATGGCGTCGCCGCAGCCCATTTGGGCCCTCGTGATGCGTGCCCGGAGCGCCGCGATTTCGAGAGCATCGTTGCCCCGTCCCTCTTCCCCTTGATAGAGGCACCGCGCGACAGCGAGGGTGAGCATCTCGCGGTATTGTACTGCGTCAGTCGTCTCTTTTGCATTTGAGCCACGAGCGCGCTCTATGCCAGTACATCTTCGCAGTATGATTATGTGCAGGTTACGGTAGGTTTCGAGGCATTGCCGCGGGATGCGAGTGAAGACGCGTTCCCGTGAGAGGCCAGACCCGCCCATGTCCTCGATGTACGAGCGCGGTCGCGGCGTTTCCGACGTTGGCTTTACGGCAGGGGACACGGGGTTAACGTTGAGGTCGCACACGGGGTTAACGTTGAGGTCGCCTGTTTGTCGGAGCATGCCGCGGTGGTAGCAAGTGGCCTCTGTGGCGGACAGCGTGTTGCTCGGAAATTCGTGCGGTCGGCAGGGCGCTCCTGGCTCGCATTCGAGTCGCCCTCGCCGCTCGATGGCGTCCTTTGGCTGGCGTCCAGGCGCAGGCTTGCGAATGGCGACGCACTTCGCGCAGAAGCGCCAGCCTGAAAGCGCAGCCATCGCTTCAAGACGTCCGATGTCCGCGACGAGGCCTGCGACGTTGGATGGAGAGGGAGAGCCTGGCAGCATCCTTGCGCGGAGGAATTCATGGTGGAATGCGACATGAGCGCCAAGAGCGGAGGTCGAGTGGCGTGTGATGTTTGTGCGGACTGTTCGTGGCGGACACAGAGCAGTCGGGCCAAGGGCATGGATTGCACGTGTATTGCGATGCGAGTGCTGAAGGATAACTGGCCGATCCAGAGGGCGGGGCCTTGCGCCGCGGTCGGGAGGCATCGGCGGCGCATAGTGAGGCGCGTTGCGGGGTTCCATTCGGACCAGGACAGTCTTTCTGCGTCTCTTGCTGGGACTGTTGGCCTTGGGGAGCCCTTTCAACCGCGCCAAGGGAGAGCATCTCCGCCTAGCCGGGAGGCCACGCTCCCAAGGCCCCTCTGGGGTGCCTGTGCTTCCCGCGCTTCGCAGTATGCTGCTGCATGGAAATAAAACGCGTGAGTAAGAGCGACTGCAGCGAGAAAATTAAAACAGGGCCCCTAGGTTCGACCCCTACCGCGGTCGTCACCTGCTCATCAGCGTGGAGGCACGCAGTAAAGGCTTCTACGCTCACAGAGGAACCTGCTTGCATAGCCGGGATTACCTCAGTCGGAGATGTGGCACAGATGATGCGGAAGCAGTGGCGTGAACGGAGCTCGAATAGAGCGACGGAGGGAGGGGGAGGTCCGATCGGAAGGCGCTCATCACACAGGACAGTCGGCCGCGTCGGGCATGGAGGCTTCGTAGGCGTCGGGCCCGGTTGTGGTGTTTGAGCCAGCGGTGTCGGCAGCTGCGGTGGAGGCGTGACGCTCAACGTCGGTGCGGGACAATAAAACTGCTGGGGCTTGTTTAGACCAGGCCGCGCCGTTGACGTCGCCAGCCCAGCGGGCCCCCTGGGCAGTGCAGATGAGCCATTTTCTTGCGTGGAGCTCTGCGCTGGGCGCTGGGAAAGCCGAGCCAGGCTTGATCGTCGGGAGTGGTGAAGTAGTCCTGCGCCTCTTTGTCGGCGGCGATGAGCTGGTCGTCGGGTAGGCTATCGTTGCCGCGGGTGAAGAAGATGCACGATGAGGGCAGGCATGTGACGGCGGGTGGTTGCTTCTCGTGTGCGCGAAGCGCCGCTCAGCCGCCGTGATGTGGGCGGGAGTGTTTTCGGTGGGATTGGGGCGAGGCGTCGCCAGCTGCGGCGACGCGGACGGCGCGGTTGGCAGCGGTGGTCTCGGCAATAGTCATTGCCACAGCCGGTGTAGGTTTTTCCTGGGTGCCGGTAACGCTACGGTCGCTCGTTTTGGTGGCGTCGTCGTGGTCAACAGCAGTTGGGGCAGTGGCCGTTGCGGGGGCGTCGAAGGAAGGGGACACGACTTCATCGATTGCGGCTTGCGCAGAAGCTTTAGTGCGAGTTTGCGTGCGATATCCATCACCATCATCCCGCTGAGCGTCGGAACCGCCCTTGATAGAGCGGAGCTCTGCAGCGCAAGCCCTAAGCGCGATTGTGCGAGTGCTGCGAGCTTCCCGAAGGCTCGCGGTAGTCGTTGAGTCGGCGAGGGCGATTTGGTAGTCGGCATAGGACTCCGTCGGATGCGGGCGTGCCGACGGCGACCTTGGACGAGAAGAAGATGCTCTTTATTCCGCGTGCGAGGTCGGCGATGGCAGCACGGAGGTCCCTCTCGACAGTCATGTCGAAGAAAAGGGCAGCCTGCCGACTCGGCACACTAAGTGTATCCTCCGGGGTGTGAGGGTGGCGTGAGGGAATCGTGCGCTATTTAGGTGTAGTAAAAGCCGGCAGACAGCGCGGTGCACTCGAGGAGTGGATTGAAGGTGACGTTTTCGCCGAAGAATAGGTTGTCCACGTCGGTGACGTTGTGGCCGGTGAAATAGAAAAGGCAAACGCTTGTGACGAGTAGAGAGGGCTCCGAGGACGTTGTGGCGCGGGGCTGTGACGACAAACGAGTCGTAGAGCGCGTCGAGGGCACTTACAGAGTCCGTTTCAGCGACGTTGACGGAGCGCAGCGTGGGGACGTCGTCGCTCGCGTGGAAGTGGAAGGATGCGCGTGCGCTGTCGGCAAGTTTGATGAACGCGTCGCGGGCGGCATCGGCGGCTAGTTTGCGGTCGCGGTCGTCGGTGGAAGCCCTGGCAGCCTACTCGACGCTCTTGGCGTCGGTGGCGAGGTCTGCGACGACCTTGCCTTCGGGTTTCTCGACCTAAGCTTCCTGGCGGCGCTCGACGTTTGCTCCGCCAACCTGTCCTTCTCTGAGGTCTCCGCCTGCGCTGCCGCCGCTTCCGACATCATCGCGCCCGTCGCTCTCTCCGCCACGAGCTCCGCCTGTGCGGAATCCGCTTACCAGAGCATCGCGTCCACGACCATCGCCTCTCCCGCCTCGTCCTCCGCCCCAGGCACGTCCATCACCACGTCCCTGTCCGGCTCAGTTTCCTCCGACGCTTCCGCGTCCTTCATCGCGTCCCGGTGGAGATCCGCGGCGCGCAGTGTCGGGGCGGCCTCCTCTGCCCATGCGCGTCCAGCCGAAATCGATGCCCCTAGTGCCGGGAACATGGCGTCCGTTTGCGCGACCGCCAGAGCCTCTGAGGGTGCGGGAGGCGTCGGCGGGCGAGGCAGGGGCGTCTCCGCCGGGTGCGGAGTTGACGTCGCCGTTGGGGGGATTCCCGGCGTCGCCAGAACGACCGCCGCGGCCCGGGCGCGAGCTCTGGTCGCTGCGCGCGTAGCTGGCCCATCCATTGTCAGCGTGCATCCTCGTGGGGCGAGCGATCTCGCGATAAAAGAATAGAAGGAAGAGGAGGAAGAGTGAGGCTGGAGGTTTTTCAACGGCGATCATGATCGTAGAATTATCTTCGTATAACTCTTGCTACCTTCATAGGTATTTATTATAAATAATAAAAATCGCATGTCGCGTAAGCGACAAACAATTCTAGGCAGTCAAAAAAATGATTTGCTTAGTAACTATTGAACTGGAGACTGCAGCTAAGGGAGCCGTTGGGCCTCCTAGTTTTTATTGACAGTACCTTCGTGATCCGCTCCTCAAATGAAGTAATTGAGCATCGTATATTATATTATATAGTATTAATTAGCGTGGTACGCAATTTAAGACAGATTATTATTTTTTCTTACGAATATCACGTTTAAATCGGGAGTTTAGGAGTGCGGGGTTGGAATCCGGTATGTGCATTAGGAATTGCTTGCGGCAGTGACGGTCGACCGTTTTCAAAACTTTTCATTCCGTTTACTTTGACCTGCCAGGTCAAAGTAAGCGGATTGAAAAGTTTGAAAAGCGCAGTGCGCTATGTGTACGTTGAGCTCCAGAGCAATATTTCCCGCACGTCGCCGACGTGAATATAACCGCTGCTTTAGCACCTCTCGATTGAAAGAGCGTATACGCAGTGCTAACGATCCCGACGACAACTTGTCGTCACACGATAAGTTGAACTTATCGTGTTGTCATGTTTTGCCATGAATAGGATTCGTATTCATGACGGTGCTTGGAGCCGAGTGTACTCTGGACCAGATTGTCTGCTAGAGTACTCTACAGAAAGTGCTGCGTCTGTATTTGAATTCCATCTGTGGAGCCTAACTCCTTGAAATCTCGAGCCACCTTGGATTGTCTTTCTTCGGTTCGTCTCCTTTTCAAACTTGTTAAAAGCTCTGGGGATTTCAAAAACGGCCGACTTTCCTAGCAGTACCTCAATCTGAATCCAGTACCCCAATTAATTACACAAAGATTTCTCTAGAAAACGTGAAGCGCCTCTATCTCACGAGTTTTTGCCTGCCCGGACTCGATCAGCTGATGGAGGTCATCTAGCTACTGTAGAAGACCTCTAGCTCGAGAACCGCCTTACCGAGAACACAAAATCGGGACCTCGCTGGACTATAATAGCTTGTCTTGATATGATTTTTTTTTGTTGGCCTTCACGTTACCGTACCATCGGATACAGTACACAAAGTACGTCTGCCTGTACTCCAAAATTTGGAGTACGAACACAATATTTACCGTATTCTATTTAATAGAATACGGTAATTTTGTGTTCGGAGTATCATACAGCTGTGCAGGGAGACGTAGCTTGTGTAAAGTAAGGTACGGTACAGCTTAGCTCTGAATGGCAGCGATTATAACATAAACGTGACAAAGTACTGTACGATGGTACTGTACTTGAAGTAGCTTGATGGCAAAAAAAAGTGCTTAGTTTGTTGGCATGTTTTCAGTTTTTCGTCTTTTTATTTGGGTTTATCATGAGTTCAGATATAAAGTGTAGCAACCTTTGACTGTACAGTAGCTTTCTGCTGTATCATCTTCTTAATCTCTCGCTGACAGTATCGATTTGGGGAATAAAAGTGATCGCCTAAAGCTCTGTTACAGTAGTAAAAAAGAGGATTGGTCGAAGTATCAGAAGGCTCAAAAAAAGCCTGGAATCAAGCTTTAGCTTATTTTTTACCAAAAGTACTCAATGCCAAGATGGCGTTA
>JAULCF010649029.1:0-10800 GCA_032361265.1 Devaleraea mollis | reverse complement strand
ACTTTTTGCCGATTCCTAGTTTTGTCGATTTTTTAAATTCGACGGAACGAACTTAAAACTTAAAATTCAACGAAATCAGGATGTTAAAAAGCCGTCAGCTTCTCGGAACACAAATTTGTGTCTCATTTATGAGCATTTCGTGGTCAGATTTCACAAATTGCAGTAGCTACTGTAGCTGAAAGCCATCACCTCTACTACAGTACAGTAGCTGATCAGCTGTGGTGAGGGATCTCATTCCTAAATTTGTTAAGATGTTTATAGTGGAACTCTTGTATCCTGAAGCAAATATTGACGTTTATCTCACTCTGCTCTGCTGCAATGCCAAGCGTGCTTGTCGTGGCGGAGTCTGAGACGTATTAACTGCCAGGAGTTCCACGTACCTTAGCGCAGCTCTAGTACGTTTTTGTATTAGCTAGTACCCAGGCTATTCGAGGGTGGTAGGAGCTGTAAGGGTGTCCTGATCGGAGTTCTGGACCTGATCATACGTGCATTCGCAGAATGCACTGTGAAGCTGATTCCCTGAATGGCAATCCGATTGCACAGACCGACAGACAAAGTCTGCCGGCTGGCGCGCCGTTCCGCGAACAGTTGCAGGATCGATTGCGCCTCTTCGCCAAGGGCGCCGTACACATCTAACCCAAACCCACGGAACTCAAAGCTCGGGGTCCAGGCGGGTCGCCCTTCATCCCTTAGCGCGACGTTCCCCTCGGCGACGCGTTCCGCCCACTCGCTGCGCTTTTTGTTTTCCGCGCGCGTCGCGGCTGACCGCACCGCGCCCGCGAGCGACGCAATGTCGGCGGTGATGACTGTGACGTCGATGGCGAGCGCGTTCTTGTCCGCGCCGGGCGTGCTGCACGCGAGCGTGGTGTCGACGTAGACGTCGGCGGGGCGGTCGTGGTTCGCGCGGCCGTGAGTGTCGGGCACGAGGCCCTCCGACTTGATGCGCGGGGGTAGCTGGGAGTCCCTGACGAAGGGTTCGTTGACATGGTCGTGGAAATTGTTGTGTCGTGTGTTGCGAGAGACGGCTTCGCTTCTGGCGCTCTTCGCACAGACCAGGTGGTGGTCGCCGAAATTGTCGGCAGGGAGGTTGCAGGCCGAGCAGGGTATCGATTCGTCGATGAGGGGGAGACGCAGGGGGCGGACGATGGCAACTTGGAAGTCGCCGCTCTGCATGGGCCGGTTGACGGACAGGGCGAGAGGTATTCTGATCCGCCGGGGGTGGAGAGGGACTTGCGGCGGCGGATTCGTTTGCAGTCGTCGCAAAGAGGGACTGGAGTGGGGCGTCGAGGGACGGCCAGAAATCGGACGCGCGGCGGTCGTGGTTATGAGTCATCAGGAGGTTTTTGCTTTTGCGATAACTTCGGCCCATGATGGCCGCCGCGCTCCAAGGTTGGTCGATGTCTTGGTACGGGTTTGTGTCTGCTAGGTTTTGAAACACACAATTACTAACAGTAACTGCATGCACTGTTCATTTCACTTTAAAAAGTTTTTAAACTAGTTTAAAAACTCACATTTTAAACTCTTAAATCACCCACTAAGCGTGTACGAGCCGACTATAGGCTGTGTCGGCATCATGCGGTAGAGCTCAACGGCTTGCCGGTAATTATCAATATAGTGATGCATCTGATGTCCTATAGCTTTTGATTGCATCATAGGCCCTATCTATCATAGCTGAGACTAATGATTCTTCCTCCTTAGGGTCTACTTGTCCTATTGTGAGACAAGGGGCGTCTTCCTCTAATGGGTCGGCGTCTTTAAGAGGCACACGAGAATCCATCTGGATTGGGACGTAGTCTCCGGCCCAAGTCTCGGAGTGAATCCTGCACATTTTTTGTGAGTCCGCAACTTCATCTTTGAGATCGAAGCGTACGATTTTGGCTTCATCTTTGTGAGTAAAGTCCAAGCCATTGAGTTGTTCGTGGTTTTGCGCCAGGTAGTTGCTGATATTAAACCCAAATTCGTTTGTAAAAGGCAGGGCGAGTTTTACTTCGTCAGCTTTCTTAAAGATATACAGCTGGATGTTTTTTGAACTCGACCGGCCCTTCGGTTGTTGTTAACCTCAAGGTAGATAGTATGATTATCTCTTTGGCTGGCCCTGATGACTAGCCGAAAGCGTCTTTCTTTTTAAATGCGTTTTTGCACCTCTAATTGTGTAAGAGATGCCGGTCTTTTCAAACTTCTTGCGGTGTTTGAGGCCGAGCAGATTCACTTTAGAGCCTGTATAAAGGATACAAGATAAATTTGCGCCGTGAATGTGTTGGTCAGATAAAGCTGTGCTTGCATTTTCCGTCTCATTGTGGACGGTTTGCGAGCGTCGTTCTTCAATTTGAAAACCTTTAGCAATTTCTTTGTCTTTTCCATCTATGACTAATGCTTTGTGCTTTTTAGGACTGGGGACTTAACTGCGGTTACGCGAGTGTGGGCGCTTGCGCACTCTCGCCACAATCCTCTCGAATAAGGCGTGCCACGCTGACGCAGTGCGCCGAGGGCTCGTACAAGTCCATTTTGTCCTGGACTTCTTTGTGGAGGTCGGTTGAACTTTGTTGTTTGTTTGCCAAATCTGTATTCTCCTGCGGAACATCAGATCTTGGTGACTCTATACTACTATTGCAAATAGTATAGAGAGAAGCGGACCCAGCGCCCTGGTTTACGATCGTCTGGCGAAAGTTGTTGTTTCACTGCGCTTGCTGCAGGTGTTCTTCGGTGTAGGCCCAATTCATCCGCGTCCTGTAGTACTCCTCGTCGTTAGCAATGAACTGGAAGTCGGGGTAGAAATGATAGAGCCCCATACATGTATCTTTGTTGATACACAGCGGGGGGTTCTGAGGGTCACGTCCTTGAAGGTGATGGTGCTCGTTATGGGAAGCGGGGTCGTACATTTTGAAGCCGACCATCTCAAGCTCTGAGTCGCGGCATCACTCCTAGATCTTGTAAAGGGCCTTCCTCTTTGTCGAGTCTTCTTCACTGATGCGTCGCACTCGCGCACCTCGGTGAAGGGCCGCCGCGGTCTCTTCCGTCACCGCGGTCTCTGTCACTATGGCCGCGTAAACCTATGGCACTTCCTCGTCCGCGTCCTGCTAACTCTTCTTGACGTGATGGTGATTCGTTCCCTGATGCCATGCGGGGGTCGGCATACCTCGGCCGCGTCCGCCACGATGTCCTGCGTCATGCACGGGTGGGGCACAACGGTGGACGCCTCTTTTAGAGCGTAATTGTCGCCGCGTCCGCCGCGGGGACGCCGCGGTGGACGCAGCGTCCATGTCCGGCACAGGTGCCGCGACCGTGACTTCTCGACTAATAGGGCGCTCTGCGGAAATATTGAGCAGCACCAGGGACCTGATCAGTAAACTCATTTCATTTTCTCTTATCGTCCATGTCTTGCGCCGTCGCGCAAAAATATCGCTCCACGCGTCGAAGTCCTCCTTCATGGGCAGCTCGTCAGCGGTGCCCTTGAGCAGTCGGTCACAAAGAATTGTGTTCGTGACCACCTTTTATCTGAGGTAGTCGATTATGTCCGAATTTAAACCACTCTTTGAGAGCTGGTCGGAAAACTCGGCCCTATCGAAAAAGGCTGAGTGTGTTGCTGTGATAAGTTTGTCAGCAGCGTTTCGACAGCTTGTGCGTACAGCCCAGGAGGTTTGTTTCTCACAGAGGAAGGTGGACGGGGGATTCGAGTCCTTCTTCTTGCTCTTCGACATGTACATGAGGAACAGTTCATCGTCCTCAATTTCCTCAAAATTCCACTTGGTACCGTCAACCTTCTTGTGTCAGCCACTGGCTTGGTAGCTCTCGAGCCTTTCCGTGGAAATGGTTGCCTTAAAAGAAGCCGGTGGCGGCCTCTGGACAGCGATGTAACCCTGCTTCTCAACTCTCTGGTATGACATGTACGTATGTACCGGTAGTAGGGGGTCGTCCTAGTCAGTCAGAACAGCTTCGGGGCGTCATCGGCCGACATGTTGACGAGTAGCTCTTTCTGTAGCGGCACCTGTTGAGAGAGTACAGGTGCTTCCGTCTCATTGTGGACGGGTGGTGGGGCGAGTGGCTTTGCCGCTTCTCTACTCTGCGGTAGGAGATGCACGTAGTCCTTCGGCTAAAAGCCATCTGTATCCCACAACATAGAGGCTTATTTTCCTTTCAGTCTTTGAGCTTCTGAGCAAAAGCAAGGATCGGCTTGACGGGCCATGCATGCTGACACGCCGTCCTCGTGTGATGAGGACGGGAGGATTGGCTTCTGAGGGGGCTTCGAGTTCTGTAAGTCGCTTCCTAAGGGCGAAGGCTTCCAGATTCTTTTTGTCCATGTTCTTCTGCTTTAGGTACGCGACCTTCAACAGCGAAAGCTCGCGCTTCCAAAGTATGCGTAGCCTTGCCTCATTAAAGTCCATTTTCGGATCTTCCATTCGCAACTTCGTTGCTGCGGCGTTGTAGCGGTTAATGTTTTCGTTGTACTCCTCTTCCTCTTTGACTTCTCCGTCCAGGTCCTCGTAATACCTGTACAGGGATTTGTAGGCCTGGGAATGCTCGCGGTCTGCTTCTGCTTTACCGCGGCCAAATCTCTCGTACTCCCTTTGGGCGGCAATCTGTTTCGCCTCATCCGCCTGCTGCTGGATCGTCTTCTTGGAGACAAAGGGTGGCTGGGCGGTACATGCTTTTGAGTCGAGTACGGAGATGGGGTGCTGTCTGATGAGTGCCTCTTTCTGCGGGGCACCTTTCTCGGTATGTGCCTCCTTAGGACTCTGCAGGGGAGGCGGAGTTCGAGCGGTTGACGAGGAGCTTTGGTCCCGGCTGTCCGCGGCTTTTAGCTAATGCTTGAGGTCGCGGGCGGTTGTCGGGCCGTCGATTCCTTCTTCTGTGGGCAGCGTGGATTCTCCTTCGGCGATGGATACCGGTATCCATCGCCTCATTTTTGTCTTCATTAGTATTCTCTATGTCAGTCTCTTTGTCGAGACTGCCACCGCGTTTCTTTCTTTTTGAAGCGATGTCCTTCTGGTCCTTGCGCTGGTAGTCGACCTTCTGTTTCTGGACATATTCCTTCTGTTCCAACTTGGCGAGGCGGTTGGCCTCTTCGCGGCGCGTTGCCTCTGCGGCCTTGTCCTGCTACTACATAATAGGTTATGCACGCGGATCGCCAGCCTTCTTGGGAAGAGTTTGGACTTTCTTGAGTGCGGTGGTGGTCACGGAGTCTTTCTTGGAGGAATTAAAAGCTTCTAGGAGCCGGACCGGTACATCCGCAGCGAGGACTTTGACCTCTTCTCATGTGTCATCACATGGGAAAACGACCCAGTTTACCAAGACCTTAAATTTTCGACGGGTTGACTGTCGCATTTCCTTGAATTCTTGTACTAGGTAGAAATATTCTGTTGGTAGGCGAGGTACTCTTTTGAGCTCCTCTGTGATATCCAGTGTGGCTGAATTAAAGATTTTCAGGCGCGAAACATGGATGTCCCGTACCTTTCCCTCTAATAAATTTGGATTTTTTTGCGCCTAGGGGCGTAGTAAAACCTAGCAGCCTTGTTGGCTCTGTCCATGTGACTGTGAGCGCCGGCCGCCAACAACAGCATTCGCAACGACGAATTCCAGGTGAGCGTCGAGAAAAACCTTCGTCTCCCCATCTGCGACGACTCCCTCCCCTTCCTCGCATTAAATCTCCCAGTCTACGTGTACAGATACCACCACCTCACCTGCAGCAAGAGCGCCGCCGCCGGCGCCGTTTCCAGAAACGACCGCCACAACAGCGTCCGCGACCACCTCGACGCAAGGACGGTCCCCAACGCGCAAATCCCATCCACCTGTGAGCCCAAAGGCCTCGTCCCGGACACTCACGGAAAGCGCAACCACGACCGCCCCGCAGACGTTACGTTAAGTCGGCGCTGGCGTGCAGCAAGACAGCAGTCGACGCGACCGAGCTCTCCATCGACGTCACCGTCACGACCTCCAACACCTCACCGTTTGCAAGCGGCGTAAAGTCCGCCGCCACACGCGCTGAAGACAGTAAGCGCACGGAGTGGGCCTCCCGCGTCGCAGATGTCAGCGCCGCGCTCAAAGACGAAGGGAAGGACGCCGGGAAGCCAGACTTCGAGTTCAGGGATTTCGGCCTCGACACCTACTGTGGGCTGGGCGACAAGGCACTCTCGCTCGTGCAGTTCTTCGCCGAGCGACGCGCTAACCGACAACTCATGTCGGTCGGCCTGTGCAAGCGCATTGCTCTCCAGGGCATTAGCGTGTTTGCTTACAGACAGCGAATGCCCGTATGATAAGGTCCAGGACCCCATCCAGGACCCCCTTTACTCTGCTACCACCCGCGAACTCGGGTGCTAGCTAGCCCCTAAAAAGTATAAAACTACTCTCTTCCCTTTTCTTCTCTCTCTCGGCAAATGAAAGCAAGTGGATAATCTTATTTCCCGCGTTGCCGAACTTGCTACCAACGGGGCCGTTCATAATCCAAGCCCGATTCCGGCGGGTGTAGACCGCCCGTACCTGTCCCCGGAAGGATCGTCTGCACGCGCTGCTATCCTTTCCATCATGCACGATGCTGGCATGACGGCGCGCAATGACGGCGCGGGGAATGTCATTGCGCGGCTCTCGTGCGGCCGGGGGGATAAGCGGCGCGTAGTGTTGCTGGGTAGCCATTTTGATACTGTCGCCAACGGCGGGCAGTGGGACGGTGCGTACGGGGTGCTTGCGGGAATCGCTGCTGCGGAGGAGGTCGGTCTGAGGGAAGGGGAGATTTGTGGGCTCGGCTTCGATGTTGAGGCTGCTGTCTTTGATGACAAGGAGGGAAACAATTAGTTTGGGCTTACCAATTGGGGCGCCAAGGCGTTTACAGGCGTGGAAATTGTGATTGGCGACGATGCGAGGATAAAAACGTTTGAAAGGGTTTATCGTGAAAGTTTTGGAGATGGGGATAGTCCCTGGTATGATATCTGGAGCAGGTTGAAGAGTGCCGAGAGGGTAACTTGGGAGGAGGTTTCTGCCTGGCTGACGTTCATAACGAACAGGGCCCAGTCCTCGAGAGAGAAGGTGCTTCCGTGGAGAGTGCCACTCTGTAAAAAACGGGGGCTGGAATAGAGCCCAGAATGCGGGAAAATTCTGCAGCTTTTTTTAAAAAAAAGCTGGGATTTTTGTAGAAATTTCCCTCGGTCCCTGCAGGGCTTGACAGGAAAAATCGCTGGAATTGCCAGAATAATTTGTCAGGTTTTTTTGGGGGGGCAGTAGTACTTTCCGGTCTTGGGCCGGAGTCAGATACAGGAAAACGTTGCATGTCTTCCTCAAATTGCTGGATACTTTTATGGGCGCAGCGCGAATCGAATTTATTTGCAAACTCCAAAAAAAACGACTTCTTTATAATTCGGTTGGTTTTAGGAACTGTACCTAAACATGACGTGTAGGAACGTGATAATAGGAACCCTAAGGCGCCCTCGACAGCCACCAAATAACGGGCATATTCTTGGCATAGCTCGTGATTTTGTCTAGTTAAATACGGCTGTGTTTCTCGTTGATTATCAATAAATGATACAGGCTTATAAGAGCTCGATTCTGGGTATGTTCTAATATTCTTCCCACAAAATCGTCTCTGAGAAATTGGACGCCGGCCAGACTGACCTCTAGATGTTTTTGCAAAAACAATGGGATCATCTTGAAAACCAAACCCGGGAAACGCTGGAAACGATTTCAGGGTAGTTCCATAAGACAGTCGAAAATATGATGCAGTAAACTACGCAGAGGTACGCGAATATCATTGGAAAAGTTTAGCCCACTTCCTAGATCGCTTCCGTAATTTTCCTGTAAATACTTTTCCATTTTGTAAGCGCTACCGCATAAATAACGCAGTAAATGTTCACCGTTTACAGGGCATTTGCCGTAAGCTTCGCGAAAAATGCTGGCTAATTTGAGCAGCAAACGGTCAAAAGATGCAGTGAATTTCTGATGATACCTTGGGTAGACCTAACAGGTTGGGAACCTTTATCTTTTACTATATTACATTTTGTAGCAATTACAAGGGCGGAAAAAATCCTACGGTATTAGCCTGTCTTTGGCATGGGCCGGCGAAATTCGGAGCATTCCACGGACTGCGGCAGAGAAAAACAGGAGAGGAAGTGGCCTAGCAACTCTTCTACCTATGTCAGCACAGATAGATGCACATTGTGACAAGCTTGGGTCAAGACTAGGTGAACGTGCGACGGTTGCATGATAGCCCTATTCTCTTACAATGCTCGCTGCTAATAACTGACGCTCCAGGTAAATAACATGGCGGGAACTCCATGACAACGACTCCCACCTAAAAAAGATATCTGATTCGCTTAAACATGCAATAAATATCAAATGACATGTTAGATAGGAACAATCAGCGCTCAAGCCGTAGAAGTCAAAGAACGTTTGCAAACTTCCTCACCGCGTATTCTTAGCTCACGAACAGAGTACGAAAAGAGAAAGAAGATAAAGAAGATACCTGAGCACATCGCAGCACTCTAAAAGGAAAAGGTGAACACCACAGGCCGTAAAACGTAGAAGTGAACCAGTTCGGTAAGCCTCGAGACCATCCAGCATGAGGTCACTCTTTTGATTTCTCCGCCTGCTAGAAAGTCCGAACTCTGATCTGCAAGCCAGGGCCGCGGCCGGCAGACGACCAAAATCTTCGCAATGCACACTGCAGCCCTTAACCGCAACACAGGCTCTTACACATCACCACCCAAGCTCATCTGTTCGTTCTTCTGGTCAGCAAGGTTTTAATGCGTGGGACAGGGGACTGAGGCAAAGGTAGACATATATAAAAAAATGATGACACGCACTGTGTAGCAAATGACGAGGACTAACAAGGCTGACTTATTCACTGGGTCCAGAAGTATTTAAAATTGTGAAACTACTTAAACTTGATTGGGAATGGTGTAATTCACGGACGTAGTACGGTGTCGTGGAAAACCAGCTATACTCGTGCCGATGGCGATCATCAGGTAATAAGTACAATTGGGCCTTTCTTTCTTTTTTAAAAAAACAGAAATGCACTTGTAGTTGTACTGCTCTGTTTTCTTTAAAGAAAAAACATTCAAATAAATAAAAGATAAAAACAGGAACCTCTGTACAATTCAAGTTCACTGCAATGAACTTGAATTGAACAGAGTTCCAGTATTTTATATTGCTTATTCCCATGTTTTCAGTAAAAAGCAATCAACCTGTGCTTTAGCTAACAGCAAAGCTATGAGTTTTATTATGATATTGAATATTTTCCAATTGGGGTACTGGGCTCTGAACCGCGGATAGAGCGCCCCGAGCACAGCGCGACGTTTTACCCCGTTAATCCTAAGCTTTCGCCGTGCTTACCTTATGAGATCGTAGTTCTTCACTAAGAAATTGGCTGAAAACTACGAAATTCGGGTAGCCAATCACAGAGTTTGTACCACCTGCGACGTGTAAGCATTTGAAGAAGTCCATAAAATATTGCAGAGAAGGTACTTCAGTCTGGCTCCCTTGGATTCGTTCAGGTACTCGCTGACTCTCAGTCATCAGGGATGATCTGTCATCTGTACTGATCCAACATCTGTGATGATCGGTCATCTTTGCATGACCTGGTTATTATTACGCTTTTTATATGGAAAAGTAACTTTCAATTTTGAATTCAAAATGAAAAATTCTATGAAAGTTTCATGAAAGTTTCATGAAAGTTTCAAAAACGTATGATAAGTGCGTAATAATGTATGATCAGCTCCAGAATCGAATTAGATCCCAGGCACGAGCCTGAAACTCTAACCATTGCCCGAGCTAATAAACGCAAACCGGCTTTTTCAAGC
Organism: Devaleraea mollis; assembly: GCA_032361265.1. Classification (NCBI taxonomy): domain Eukaryota; phylum Rhodophyta; class Florideophyceae; order Palmariales; family Palmariaceae; genus Devaleraea; species Devaleraea mollis. Next base: position 1,018 of record JAULCF010649029.1, on the reverse strand, counting down.
TCTTTACTTCATCAGTTTAGAGAAAACGATGTGAAAGGCAATGTTTTTTTGACAGTGCACGAGTTTTCCTTGCCAAAAGACTACAGTTCCGATGTACTTATAGCGCGAGAACTCGGTTGCTATCGTCATCGAGAGTTTGTACTGCCACGCGCCTGCTTCAAAACGGGCGCGATACAATGGTGAAATCTAGCAGAAAAAGAATAAAAACCATCTAAAGGTAATTTAAAATCGTATTCCAAGCCCTCAAAAAAGTGACCAAAAAAGAAGATTTTCTCCTATGCCCTAATTGAAACTTTCATTTTTTGCCAAAATGTAAGTGTAATTTATCAAAAATGTCAGTGACGAAATGTATGGTCATTTTCCTCCGCGATCTATAGAAATACATTAAATTCGGCAAGGTAGTGTACCACATTATAATAAAATCACCCATGATCTATTGACCGCCACCAACTTCACACTTACTGAACACTAGTGCCTACTACCGACCTCCCCTCGCATCGGCCCACCTAGGACTTGTTGATAGTACAACAATAAAGCACTGTGGGTAATAAAAACGTTGCCAGACCTTAATACGCAGTTGTTGCGCTGCTTAGACTGCAAAGTTCGGGGGAAAATGGGTGAGCGAGTTTTAGCACATATTGCGCGCAATGTTTTTGAGTAAAAAACCAAATCTGATGAGATTGTAGCTGCGACAAAATAGATTCTGAAACGCGCCACTCCCTGCCACCAATACTTTACAGGTGCAAAGGGCATGGATCGAGAGCTGGTGAAGCGAAGACGGTATTCGTGACTCGCCTCTAAAAAAGTGACGAGCTTGGCTAAAAAACGATGTAAGCCTGTTTATCATATTGCACTCAAAAATAAAATTCACTGCACCGCTGCTTTTAGGACTGGCGGGTTTCTGGACAGGAGGTTGCACGCGCCGTGCGCGGCGGTCCAGACTTGCGCGCTGGGCGCGCCAAGTTCTGGACCGCAGCGGTTGGTCCCTAAGCTGGACCAAGTCAGCAGGGTGTGTGCC
>JAULCF010649028.1:0-24689 GCA_032361265.1 Devaleraea mollis | reverse complement strand
GATATGAAGACGAGATCAACGATCTTACAAGGAGGAACACTGAGTTGTTCAAAAGCCTCCAAACGCTCCGTGAAACGAAAGGACGGACAGAAGAAGCCCTATCGGAAGCTCATGAAACTGTACGCAAGGTACGGATAGAAATACGTCGCAGCCAAGAACAAATCAATCTGAGTGCAGCCGAGTGCAGCCGAGCCATGAACGCCCAAGACTTTCCAGACTTGACAGCCTCGAAAGAGATATTGGATCGCGTCCGAGATCTCGAAAAGAAAAGACGCGTTTGGAATCGAAGAACAACATCCTAGCCGTCCGACCGGCTGAAGATGCTGAGTTGCGTACAGGCATTGAGGATGCTATATCGGATTGTGGCTACCACACCAGTCAAGCTGCAGGGGCGCCTCGAGTGCTCCTGTTACGCATACAGAGTTTGGTTTTACAAGCAATTGATAAAGCAGCTCAAGCACCATCATCATAAATGAGCAAGCGCCCCAGGCTAAGCCCTTACGTCCATGATGACCCGCGCCTTCTAGACATCGAGGTCTGGGTTGACCAGCGAGGAGAGACCCCAGCGTCCCAGCGCAATCAGAAGGAGACCAATGCATCTCAGGAGAATGCCTGGACTACAGTACGCCGCGGCTCACGCATACAAGGATCATCGGCGCTTGAAGCAGATAACTTAGTTCCAAACCCGACCCACGGCCGCTATAGAAATGACTCTTTCCAGAGCGAACAGACTTTTCAGACGCCCGCTGGATACGGGCATTGCTTAATGGATCACCGAAGAGAGGAGGAATGGCCACTCGCCCAGCCAACAACTCTTTCCAGGGCACCAACGCCCGCCACCGCAGAGGCGTCGGCCTTCACCCCAGCTCCCGTAACAACCGGCCAGCAGATGTATCACCAGTTCTGGCCCAGTGCTCGCGGTGCACCAGAGCAGCCAGTTACAGGCAGAAACAGCCAAGTTCAAGTGGTTGAAACTGCCTCAACTAGCGCTCCAGGCGAACGAGAAGCAGCCCCGCTTTTTCGAGTACCCGGGGAGCCGGGCCGACAAACAAAATCTACCATGGACCCCGACATCCAAGTACCATGGGCTTCGCAGGACCCACACCAGCCGTTTCCAGCCAGTGGCCAGGAATTCACGCTGCCGAGGCCGCAAGCGGCGCTCAGATCACGAATGACCATCACTTAAGATTTCCAGAGTCGCCTCCAAGATTTAGATATGTCAGCCATAGCATCTCAAGTGCTGTACGACCGCTTCAAATTACACGTCACGGTGACAAAAAACATCCCTGTAGAGGTTCTTCTAATCGCGTAGCAGCCCAGTGGCAAGTTACAGAAATTTCAAACGCTTTGCCTGATGCTTTCAGTGAGAAATGGTGGCAAAAGGTGCAAGAGCGTGTCTCCAATGAAGCTCAGGCCCAGGCAGATCGCCAAGAATTCCTGAACTTGAGGATGCTGCCAGGTGAAACAATGCGAAACTATGCAGACAGAGCCATGTGTCTGGAAGCTTGTCTACCAGAGTGCCCGGGAGAGGAGCAAGTGAAGCCGCAAATGATCATAGGACTGCATCCCAAGCTCAGAACGGTGACCCTACTTGCTCAATCTCTCCCGTTTGACCCAATGATCTCTACGATAGAACAGATCATAAACAAAAATCAAGCCACTACACCACGGGAAAGAGGACGTTTACAAATCATGGATAAGTCAGCAGCCGAAGATACAGCAAAGTTACATGAAAAAAAGGGAAATTTAAAGACAACCTAAGGGAATACAACGTTTGGGAGAAAAAAGCAGTGGGACCATGGAGAGCCCAATCGGCCCGCGCGACGACGATTTGCCATTTGGTTTAACCTCAGAGAGGACTTGCTACCGTTGCAAGATACTAGGACACCTAGCAAGCTTCCGCGGAATCATTTGCGAGCGAGAAAGTCCAGTGGAGAAAGTATTTCAAGGCTGCCAAAAGCCCAGCACGTATGATCGCAAGTTTCAAAAATACTTGCCAGGGGAGGCCCACCCCGAGTTACAAAGGAGCCGACACCAAGGGATACCAAGGCTGAACCCACTACCGCCGTCATTAGGAAACCACGCCCCACCGCCATACAGAGGGCTGCTGCAGGCGAATTAATCCCTCAAGACATAGAAAACCGGAAAAAGGCAAAGCCAAAGATCCCCAAGACGTAAGGCTCCTCATCAAAAGTCCCTCCCTCCCACCCTCAAGTAGAAAGAAAAATGTTCACTTCAACACACAAGCTTTATCACATTCAGACGTAGTAAGTCACCATGATATCTTTAAGACAACCACACCTAAGCCAAAAGCTACACCTAAACCTACTTCATCGTACCTAGGCGAGCCCATCCTGAATATAGTGGAATGTACATGCGCCCTATGTCAGGACCATGGCACGCTAACTACTCCAGAACTACCTCAGTGGTGTAACTATTTAGCCAGAGAAGAAAAAAGAGAAAACTTTGAGGAAAACGAGGATTTTGATGAAGACGCCGACTCTACTACACCTACCGAACACAAAAACCTTTCCACTGTCTGGCACTGCGCCATGGACTGTGAAGTCATATTCTGCGGACGAGAAGCCCGGCTCGCTGCAGCCTGCCTCAGTTGTGACATAGACGTCACCTGGGCGGTCGTCGGCGTCTGGCAGGAGGCTTTTCTCCTCGAGGCGCGTGGCAATGCCGCTCTCGCGAAAAGCTTCGTCGCGCGTTGCGACGGCAATGTTCTTGTGGCGAGGTATTCGACCGTATACCGTGAAAGAATTGGCGATGGAGTTCCAGCCGGAGAGGTCCATCGGCTCCCCATATGTGCGGCAACGGGGAGCGCTACCGTCTCCTAATACGTCGTTTACGGCAGCCCCAAGCCAAGCATGCAGCCACAGACACCAGGTGGGTGAAGGGAGCTCGTGCTGGCCGGGAAGAATAGTCTTCCAGGAACGGGCTTCGGGAGTCGAGATAGACTTAAAGCGGGAGAGCTCAACCTGTTTCTCGTCGGGGAGAGTGCATGTTTCGGACGCCTCTAAAAGCCAAAACTGAGCAGCTCCCCGCTTCTGTACTGCCCTGAAGATGGTGGATTTATTATGTCCAGGGTGTCTCAGAAGGGAGGGGATGAGCAGGTCGTCGATAGGAGCCCCGTCGTGCCATTCAAAAAATGAAGAGAGAAAAGGTGGGAGATGCGCTGTCAATTGGGAGGCAAAGCGCTAACGTGGGAACATGGCGACAGCGCGCGCGGTGTCAGTATTCTGAGACTGCTACGACGCGACGCGGAAGAAGGCCGAGCCCGCCGTTTTTGTGGTCAAAGGAGACCTGGACGTGGGAATCCTCCGGAAGACTGGGGATGTCGGGAAGGAGACGGGCTGTCCAGGCGTGTTGACGTGCGTCGTACTTGTCGGGAAGGAGCGTAGTCTGCTCAGGCCGGGTCGCGCGGAGGATGTGCATGATCTGGACTGCGAACGCGCAAATCCAATGCATCTCCGTCAAGATGTCTGGGTCGTCTATCTCTGCGACGATAGAGAGGAGGTCGTCGTCGCGAGCCATGCGCTCGCGGAGGAAGCCTGCGACGAAGCCGTAGCCTCCTATGGGCGCTCCAAGCACCTTAATTCCGGACACTGGACGGTAAGAGCCGGAGTCCGGCGCATCTTCCGGCGCATCTTCCTCCGCGAGGAATGGGAAGTGCGGCGCAATAAGGATGCGGTCGTCTTGCGGAGTCTGGCGCGGAATCCAAAGCTTGGCTTTGTCAACAGAGGGCCACCAGAGCTCAAACTTGGACATCTCGAGGTGGTAGCTGATGGTGAAGCCGACATCCATGAGAGTGGTCTACGCTTTGACTAGCTCGTCTAGAATGCCAATAAGCGTGCCGTCGTCGTCGACCCAGACGTTTAGGCGTAGTTCGAAGCTCTACAGATGCTCTTCTATGAGGGGCTGGATGACGTCAGTATGTTTCAAGATTAACTCTGCTTGAGTTTTTGAGAACGAATAAGATAGCGCCATCACACACAACAGTATGAGGTACCACAGTACGGAGTATTCCTTTCGTTCCTTCCCCCTCAATTCCCTGCAATTCGCTCTGCTGTTTTCTCTAAAAGGCTGAGGGTCCATACGCCTAGGCCTACTTCGCGTCTTAGATAAGCGAAGCTCAGGGCTGAATAGTCTTCAGAAGCTTGGCTCTGTAAAAGCGTGTAAAATCCAGTGCGATAGTCCTGCTTAATCACGGGGTTCCCCGTAGTAGCATAGGTCGGAAACAAGCAACAAAAGTCCTTTCTAAGCCTCTTTTGCTCGCCTTGGCACCCAGATGTGCGATGGGAATCGGCGGATCTGATGCTGATATCAGCGTCTCCGATTCCCATCGCTGTGAAGGCGAGCAGGCAGAGGCCCGAAAAAGTAATTTGTAAACGATGGAACTGATTCTGACATCAGCGCCGCCGCTTGCCATCACTCAGCTGGGAGATCCGCCGCTTGCCATCGCTCAGCTGGGAGATCCGCCGATTTCCATTGCTCCGATGGGCTGGGACATCGACGACTTTACTCATGAGTCCTGGAAAAGAAAGTGGGGCGGAGGCCACTTGGATAGATTATCTCAAGGGCGGGAGGTTGAGGGACTCGAAAGATGAGAGGCTTTTGACTGCCTTCGCGTACTGCCGAAGCTCAAGAGAAACTTTGAGAGACCAGGGATATATCATGGGACCCGGTCTCCTAAACTCGCTGTAGAGCTGCGGTGGGAGGTTAATTACTACAGTTATCGACGGCAGGCAGGAGCCTCCCACCTTCTTTTTCTATTTTTCTATAGGAATGTCACCGGGCTAGGGGCAGTTTATTAGCGCGAGGAGCGTGTGTATGCGGGGTATTACAGAGAAATAGTTCTCGAAGAAGTAATGGTCACCATGCGAGACTCGGGATGAAATAAAGCAGGGAGCCTTGCTTTATTTCGTCCCGAGTCTCTCATGGTGATCATCACTTCCTTGAGGAAGATTTCTCTGTAATACCCTGAATACCCGCGATCCCCGCGCTAAATCCTCGCTCGCGTGGTAAACGAGTGAAGGTCTCGACGCGGGACAAACGCCTGAGGCTCGCACAAAAGAGCTTGAGGGCTCCGCTCGAGAAAGAGCGGTATTTTAGACGAAAGAGATAGAGTGAATCTAGCAATATTACCTCCTCTGCTCCTTTCAGAGCAGGGAACAGGAAAACGGTTGACTGTGAACCTCACCCGGAAAGCTCTGTTGATATACGTTTGTGGCTGCGGGGTTACCGTCGGCAGCTCTTCGGCTTAGCGCTGTGGCCGCGGTGTTGAAGCGGTCTTTCTGTGGATAGAGAGGCGTGATGGAGTGTGGGCGCAGAATCGTGTGGGCTAGAGGGGAGCGCGGGGAGCGACTGAAGCGAGGGCGCGGAGTGACGGCGAAGGGAGCTGGCACACCGAGGAAAATGAGGTGCAGTGTTTCTAACCCTCTGTGGCCAGGAAGGTGTGCGCCGCCCTGTGGTTTATTGCGTGGGGAGTCGATGTCGTTGTATGATAAACCTTCTGAAATTCGGCAGTGTATGGTACATTGACCGCGCCCGTATATTACGTTATATTATACGGGCCTCATGACAAGAAGTAGCTGTTACCAGTTGCCTTGTTACTCGCGCCGAATACGCGCGAAGTTTACCATCGCTTCCCGCGCCGAAACGCGCGTTACGCAGCGCTCTCCGCCACCATGCTCCCAACTTATCCTCCGCCGAAGACGTTCGTCGCCTTGCCGTCGTACGTGCATGCTGCCTCTACCAACGCGGTGGCTGATAGAAACAACCTTCTAGTCGGCGCGACATTTCCGGTCACGAGAGCCGTCCCTGCTGCCCCGTTCCGCGCACCGGCCTCACACTATGACATTGTACGCACGGCGAGCATTGACACCGCCCAGTGGGCCGATGACGTCGCGCCTCTCACCCTCCCGGTGCCCACACCCGAAAACCCTACGCCGAACGCTCCCTTCTCCCTCATTAACGCCGTGCCCTCGTTGTCATCCCCGCCGCAGCGACTGAAAACGCCGAGCGCCGCAGCGCGCGCGGCCAAGCCGCCGCCCTCGTAGATCTCTTCAGCGTCACGCGCAACCGCGTACGAAACACGCACACGGACAACATCATCTTCGCGCCGCTGACGTTCACGTTCTTCCCGGATTACAGCTTCCCGAGAAGTGAAGCAGCCTTTCAGCTGCTCCTGCCGCGGACAGAAGTCGCCCAAAGTGTCATCTTTCCCAAGCTCATCTCCATTCCGGACTTCATGCCCTGCGCCTTTCTGGTCGTAGGATACGGCGTGGATTTTGTTATGATGCAGCAGCAACTGACTACCCTCAAGAACGTGCTAGGAGACTCAATATTCCTCGCCGGAGACCTCATCGCCCATTCTGACTACATCCGGGACGCGGCCGGGCGGCGCTTCCGTGGCGAGACGCTCGTTGCCTCCCTGCGTGCGGCGCAGAAGGTGGCGTTTGACATTTCAGCGTTCAAGAAGACATAAGAGCGTTGAGCGATGACTGACCCCGTGCGCGATGCTTACATTGACCTCACGCGCAACATGGAGTTTGCTGTGAGGAACGTGGCCACTGCAGCCGCCCAACAGGTTATCACACACATGGTGACGAATCTGTTGCACTTCCGTAACGAACAGATTATCCAGGCAGTCGTCAATTACATCAACAACATCTGCCCGCCGCGCGTGGCGAAGCACCTCGCGAAGCTCAAACTCAAGCCCCTCAAGGAGGCGGAGGGGCTGCAGTATGGCAACCGAGCGTCGTAGGAAGTGGATAATATGAATTATTCGCAGTAGGTGTCGACTGAAGGCTGCGAACAGCGCAAGGGCGGGTTCCTCTGGCTCCGCCGGCGGCAGAAGCGTCACGGGACCCGTCGAAATCGACTTCTCGTGCCATTAACATGTATCTGAGATCGAAGAGAGGAAGTCGGGCGAGAGGACGGAGGTGCTGACGAACCTCGATGCCTCCAACGCGGCCGTACTGTCGGTCCACAACAGAGCTCATCCAGCGTCACACGCGAAAGCGATAACCGCGTCGGCGCAAGACCTATCCACCATGCCGGCGACAAAGTGGCGTGCCGCAAATGACGCATGTAAAAGATATCACCTGGACAGCGACAGGGAGCGGGTAGAGAGGCTGAATGCGACCATGAATGCTCAAATCCACACAAACGCCACCATAATCTTCGACGCCGACTTCCCCGCACTGCACTGCGTCGCCAAAATTCCAAACAAGCCTCGTTCTGCATGTTTTTTTAAGCCGGCACCGACTCTCAGCGTGCCTTTCACTCCCCCACCGACTCCAAGTCCAGTCCACACCGCCAAAGCCCCCACCGCACCAGCAGCGTTCACCCATGGCGAACCAACGCCAGCGTCTGCACCGGTGAAGACCACCCCCAACAGTGCGCGCGACGACAACGACATATAGGTAGGTGCCGCGAAGGAGGCGGTCGTGGACGACAACGACATGGTGGATGCAGAGGAAGCCTCTTCGATTATCTGCATGGTCAAAGACCTCGACAGTTGCAAAAGTGAGACCAAAAGTATGAAACACCGCATGCTCCGCACGCTTCGGAGAGCATTCAAAGCCGCCTCTGACGCCAGGGCGAAAAAAGAGGCGTACAAGACGGCCGTTGTGAGAGCCGTGGAAGCGGCAGCGGCCGAAGTCGACGCAGGAGTCGTCAGACCAACGCGGGGAGCTGTCCTACAGGCGCGCGAGAGCCTCTCCACGGCCTTGGCGAGGATGAATACGATGATGGTTGAGAAAGGACACTGCGTACTGGCGCGGCGCCAGCGATCGGACGCATAACGCCTTGCACATCGGAGCAATCGCAGCGCGGGCTATATCGAGGTTTATTGAAGAAGATGACGGCAGCTTGTATAAAACCGATAGACGCGCCGCCAGCGCGCTTATGGATGCATACGTCGCCTTCACCGCTGGCATCTTCGCGCTCGAAGGCGATCTGATGGATTCTTTTCGTACGTCGCCGCCATTGCCAACCGTAGGTGGAGACCTCGAAGAAGTCGCCGTGCCATTTCAGGCACTTCAGACACGTGGCTAAAGAGGAGGACATCCAGATCTCCCTCGGTTACATCGTATCTCCTCACCTAACAGACGCGAACAGCGACATCAGAGACGGCGTCATGGGTCCAGATCTATCCGAGTGCATGAATGACGTGAAAGGGGCTTTTGAGGAGGTAGCTAGAGCCATAAAAACCCATCGAGAAGCTACAGTCGCGACCCGATCATCCCAGGCAGGCCTCCCAGCTGTAAATGCGTCAGAGGCGGTGGCCACCGACCTCGCCCAGACCAAGAAAGGCCCCGACGAGAAACTAACAACCGAAAGAGAAGCAGCGGCCAAGCGTTCCGACGCCGCGCGCGCACAGGCGAGCGACATCCGAGACTAAGTGTTACCGCCTGAGACGGTGCAAAGGTGCGGAAATGCGGCGCTCACGGCCTCATATCAGCTCAGAAAGTCTAAGACGCACCTCGCGGCCCTCCTCGCAACACAGCAGGCTGACTCGAAAACTGAGGGAAAGACTAAACACTGGACAGGTTGCGGGGCGAGAGTGCAGTGGGAAAAGCGGAGGAACAGTTCGCCCACGACAGTCATGCTCTGGAAACCTTTAACGCTGGTTTCCAGGACCCCACGCACCAGGGGCTGAGACAGGCGAAGTATCTCAGATGCTCAGAGTGCTAGCGGCCAAGGATTCGGCCATAGGACTCTAACGCCACACTTTAGACCCAATTTGCCACCTCCAGTACCTTACCACCACCGCATCCGTGAGCCAATCACAACAACTACGACCAGCCCCATTGCCTTCAGCCCATCAACTTCCCACACCCTACACTCCTCAAAAATCCCTAACCTTTGAGTGCCCCTTCACGTCATGCCGGGCGCATCTGTCGCCAGCCATAGTCTTCCACCGCCGCGACGCCATCAAGAGCTATCTCAAAAACCTCCACCTCAAAGATACTTCCCTACTGAAGACCGGCACCAGCGCGAAGCACAATATCCTCCAATTCCGCCTAGACGAGGTGAGCATGGCGCTCTGCAAACGATGCAAGCGCGTGCAGGTACCAAATTGAGGGGAAAAATCCTGCCCGTAAGCCCAAAATCCACGTATCTCCTGTGCGCCTGTTTCGCGTGACGATAAACAGGCGGCGCTCACACCGACTTCGAGCGCGGCGGAAGAACGAGCAAGAACGGCCATCGCGACAGAATCACGCACTACAAGCGCGACCGCAAAATCGGAGCTACCGATCTTAGCGCCGCTACCGACCTTAGCGTCGCTCAGAGATCTGCCATCGCTCACCAGAATCCTCTTCACTACATTAAGAGGCTACAAAGTCAACACGGAACCTCCAGGCCCCATCCCCAACCGCGCCGCGCTATTGTGCCAGAGGATTCGTCGGGATGTACACTTCTCGAAAGCGGGATCGGCCCCGGAATAAAGAGCCTTCAACAAGCTAATTTTGACGCATACGTCATCGAGCTGACGTGATATATCAGCTCGTGTTCCACAAGTCTCTCAAGGGAGAGACGGGTTGGAAGAACAGCGCGGGCCTACTGGCAGCTATAACCGCCAGGCTTGTCAAAGCTGAGTCAGGTGACTTTACTAGTCTATGGGGCGGCATGCTGAAGACCCACGAAACTCTACTGTGATCGATGTTTCCGCAGACGAGCTGAGACTAGCGTGATAGGCGGTGACGGAGCGGAAGCGTTGAATAAGACGGGCACATCGCTTGGCCAGCAAAGCAAAAATACGGGAAGGCAGCCAAAGCCTTAGCCCAGCAGGCTACCTTCTATCCGAGAGACCCGGCGGTTCAGACGAAGATAAGCGCCCTCCATCAGACCCCCCGGACCCAGTGTCAATCATTCCCGACCGTGACCTTCCTCATGCACCGGTAAAAGATACCAACACAGTCAAAGTGGCCATACACGAGATAGACAAAGACTCCGCGGCCGGGTCCAACAGTTCAGCTGTACGTTGACTACTCCTCGTAGCCGTGAACGTTCTCAGGGCCAGCCCCGAATTCTCGGGAATCGAATTGCTGACCCTCTTCGTGCAAAACATTTCCGCTGCTGACTTCTCCACACATGTTATCCACCTCTTGTCAGCCGCTAACCTCATAACGCTCGAAAAAGGCGAGGGCAAAGTACGACTTATCGCAATCGGTATCGTTTTGCGCCGCCTCTCTACAAGGTCTCTCGTGCCCAAGGCCATCGCGGAGGCGAAAGACTACCTATTCTTGCTGCAGGTCGGGTGCGGTGTTCGATTTGGTGCAGACGCGACCGCGCATGAGAAACGGGCGTTCATCGATGAATTTGGACGCGATCCATCGTTCATCCTGATCTCGGCGGATGCGGAGAACACTTTTTACAAGACGAGCCGTGAGGAAATGCTGAAAAAGACCGCGGAACACGCCGCGACTATCATACGGCTAGCGAATTCTCTCAACGCAAAAAGCAAACCATACTTGCGCCTTGGAGAAGAGCTCATGCGAAGCCGGGAGGGAACGCATAAAGGGTACCCGGCAAGTGGCTTGCTGTTCGCCCTGTCCATCCGCTCAAAAGTCCGGAGGATTGAGGCCGAGTGCAAGCTTGTAGTTTACAGCTTGCACGCGGACGACGGCCTGATAGGAGGGAAGATATAGAAGGTGCGAAGCGCCAGGCGCATCATCGCCGAGGAAGGGCTCAAGATCAACTTCCTCTTCCAGCTGACGAAGTCGAAGGCTTATTGGCCCACCAAGGGCATGGAAAACCTGAAGAAGCTCACCGACTACTTTTCCCTCGACGAACACCCGCCGAATGAAGTCATCAAGACGTATGGGGTCCCTCTAGGATCCCCGACCGTCGTCAATAATTTCCTCCTCAGAACATTTCGGGCCTTCGACGACGCCATCGCCCTCGCTGCCACCATGAACGACGGACGCATGGCCCATAACATCCACTACATCACAGATTCGGCTTGCCGCGTGAATCACCCCATTCGCCTCATCCCGCTATCAAGCGTGGCGAGTCTGTGGACGACTTCGATGTCCACCAGTCCAGGTGTTTCGAGTCGATGTACGGCGTACCACAGTCCGCCGCCGCACGTCGGTAGATGCGTCTCCCTCGGGCTCTGGCCGGCCCCGGCCTGTAATCGGCAGTGTAAATCTCCTTGTCGCTCTTACGCGGGCAGTGTCATCGACTCGGCCGAACTCAGGGCGGACGCCATACCTTTCTCCACGACGACTGAAGAGATATTCGACGCCATCAGACCGTCTGTCCAAACCCTCCAGCACTACCTTTTGGCGCCGGCCGACGGCGGCCTTCTTCCAAGCGACCCTAAAACCCTTTTTGATTTTCCTGAATCCACACAAACAGGGCTCAGTCGGGCTGTGTTTCGCAAGAGTCTGCGCGACTCGCTGGAGGAGGACGCCTACCGGGCCCACTTCTGGCACGGCCGACGTTAACCAGCAGCCGGGACCACTTTCTGCCCGTCCGACTGGGACATGATGTTCACCTGCCGTCGAATGCTAGCCCTCTTGCGCACAGGGGCGAATGCGTTCCTGGACGCGGGACAAGCTGACGAGCCCTTCTGCCCCCAGCATGTATGGACTGTCATGATGCGCTCATACCTGGGCTGCTACGTCTATGATGGCTCTGTCGGCCCTGACCTAGCGCTCAGCGGCCACTGTGGATAGGAAGTCCTGGATAGGATGGGCCTCCATGCCATCTGGTGCATTCACACGGGATAGAGTCGAGTCGTCCGACATGGCTTCCTGGCAAAGCTATTCCTCTGATGGCTCGCGTCATCGGCCGGCCTCGCCTTGTAGGGAAAATAATACAGTGGCGCGACCCAGCCTTGGCCGCCCAGGGCCTCCTCTTCGGGACAACTTCCCGCCCGGCTCACGCATTTATCTTCCCTTCCCTTCCAGGGCCAGGCGCCCCACCTGACCTCCCCACCGCTAACGTTTTTAACTCTTTCGTTCCGGACGACGACTCCTAAGTCACCATTGCCGGGTTTTCTCGCGCCTTCCCTCGAAAGATCTTCAATCTTTCGGCATGGATGGGACTCCTGCGGCAGTTGACGATGGACAAGAGGAAGGTGTGGTGGATAACTCCACCGACGACGGAGGTCTTCGAAAGATACACCGCTCTGTATGTATCCTGCGTGGTGTGAGAGGGCACAGTCGTGCTTGGGGAGCCATTCAGGTCCAGCAGTTATCGCCAGTCATTTACTGACGCTCGTGTTCATGAGCGTACTCCAAGCTTCAACAACGTCGCTCTCTTGGAGGATTTTCACGACGCATTGTCTCTCCTACGCGCATATCTCGGGGCTTCATGTTTTATGAATTTCCTACGCATTGTGCCGCCGGAGTTGATACTCGGCGCATGCCATTCATTTTAGAGTACTAAGCGTAGCTGCATCACATGCATTCTGCGACACCCGGTCCCTGACCGGGAGTGGAAGATCGCATATCAACCCCTTGCGGCATCTGCCCCAGCCCTTGGCCTAGCCACAGCCACTGATATATTTCCATCTGCATTCATCACGTCCTGGGAATTTAGTGCGGCGGCTGGCTAAGAAGGTCGTCCGACACTCGCCCATGGACAACTTTATTTCCGAACCGCGCGCCTTATTTTTCGCGCGCGCTGCATACTCGTCCCAGGTCTCTTTCCTCCACACCAAACCCCAGCTCTGATTTTTTCGGAGCCGCTGGAGGACAGACACCTTAACCAGAGCCGCCTGTTGGCGGTGTTAATGGCCACGAGCAGCTGGAAATTTTAGTGGCTGAGCTGGAGGCGATAGATGAGGCTGAGTAGAATGAAGCCGCTTGCCCAAACCACTCCTTGCAGCAGCGTGCGCGAATGCTTTAATTAAATAAGGCAAAGGCGAAGGCCATCGTCGATTCGGTCAAGGACGCCCCAGTGCGCATGAAGCACTACCAGGCTGTGTCCATCCGAACTACCAAGGCCTGGGTCTCTGAGCCACCATCTTGGGACAAGTTCGCTATAATGGCCGGGCCCTACTTCAGGATTGCGGTTGAAAGGTACCTCTTACTGTTTCGAATGCAATGCGTTGATATTTGTTTCAACTGCAAGCAGGTCATGGATGACGCTGCAACGCATGCTCTTCTGTGCCCCGGTTTTGATCGGAGCAGGAAATACGACTCCATTGTTTCTGATGTCGCCTGTTTACTCAAGGGTGCTAACGCACACATTCGTACCAATCCTTCCCACTGGTCTATGGTCTCGCGCACGCGCCCAGATATCGAGGCTGTCGGGGAGGATGAGGCAAGATTCTTTTTCGACGCGACTACTTTCTCAGTACAGGCTAGTGGGGCTTCTTGGAGCTTGAGTTCTCTCTTGGACAGTGCTGAAAAGACGAAGAGGGACGTGTATGACGCTTTCGATCCGGAGAGAGGGACGACATTTGTGCCTTTAGTCAAGGAGGCAAAAGGTTGTTGGTCAAGGTGCGCACAGATCTACCTCTACAAGATCATCTTGCGATACGCGATGAGAAAGCACGTCATGGCGGTTGCGGCAAAAACCTAAAGGCGCTGTCGGTTTTCTGTGTCTCTGGCGAATGACTGCTAATTCTTTTCAGAAAAGAATGGACAGCCCAGGCTTTAGGTCGCTTGCTCACTTGGACAGCTAGTTTCCGAGTCGTTTACGTACTTCTCACTTCTTGCCATCGTGTGCCTTAGTTGTGTAAACGATCTTTGAGCGTTTTTTTGGAAATTGTGAAGCCGTCTGGGAGGCTGGAATCGAGGTCCGTCCATCCATTTCTAGCAACCCTCCCCCTGGAAGAAATGAAGCAAAGAAACAGCGTTTTCTTTCGTTTTTTCGCGACAAATATTTTTCGAATTATTCTAATCTGGATCCAGTGTGTATCACTGGAAGCTTCGCTTACACTGCCGACTACGTTAGTACACAAGAAGGGAATAGAAGGTATCTCTAACAGCGGTTATCCTGAATAACTTATCCGACATGATGCGAAGTGCCTAGACACTTGGTATCATGCTGGAGTTATCATTGGGCGCGTGCAACCTCGAGGTGTGAAGCATAACGCTGTGTATATGTTTTTTCGGCAGACAGAGCGTGTGCTCTTTGTGCAAATTGGGTTTTCTCGCAAAACAGCAAGAATGCAAGTTTGACATTGATGCGCTTCAGAGCATCGAATAAGTTCGCTTGGGAGGCTTTGCTGATCAACACGCTTAGCACGATCGGGCGTAGAAAGCAGTAATTATGCGATACGTCCAGCCCAGGGACGATACTATGAATATTTCTTATGGTCTATCTCTATGTAATTCTACTACCGCTAGTAACGGCTTTTCCAGTTGCAGAACAGTGACATCAGCTAGATAAAGACATACTACGCCAAACCGAACATTCTAATTAATATAACATTATATAATAGAAATCAAAGCACCTTATTTTAATCAATTCTCGGTACTAAAAGACGAAACTTGTCATCAAACAAATTGCCACATCCATTAATGTGGTAAATTAAGATGTGTGCAAGTATTTACAGCTCGAACAATCATCGTCTTTTATGACCGAAACAGACCATTTCCAAAGTTCTAAACCATAATTTGCATATTTATTCAAAATAGAAAGCATAATCATAAGCGTAGTGTGCATTCATTTAATAAATATGCATATTATGCATATTTATTAAAAATGCATATAATATATTATGTGGCGGGTGGTGATAGAAATCGTACTTTTCTTGGCAGACATGAAATCGCTGAAACCTGTTGAAAGTTCGAGCCTGGACCGAGAGCTTTCGATTGGCGCAGAGAACGTATCTTTCCGTGAAGTACAGCTGAGATATTCCACTGTAAGCCGTTTCAGTATTATGGGAAGGCTTTGAAATATTGGCCAGCAAATATTTTTCAAACGCCCACCAATCACAACGCAGTGTGCCTCGGAAATCTTCCTGTGCCGCGAAGGCGTTCCGTCACCCGCTGCGTCCTTCTAAGAGCCTCAATCTATGCTTTCGCGTTCGTGAAGCCGCACATAAGGCGACAGTCCAACGGGGAGTTGTTGGTAAAAAAACTTCAAAGGCCCATAACATTTTTTGGCATGTGAAACAAAATGTACGATTTCTATTACTTCCCGCCACATATGCTTAAGTTTATGTTTTATGCATAGGAAACTTTTGTATACAGCATTTGTGCAAGCAGGCATGCAACATGATCCAACCTGAACTCAACTGATCTTTTCGGTTAGCATACACCGCTTCGATGTCACCATTCAATTTCTTCTCATATTGTGCAATTCTACTACGTACTAGAAGTGATCTGTCTGGACAGCGTCTATATATGTCAGCAAGCTGCCATAAAATTTGATCAAACCAACTCTTTTTAGTTCATTTTTATTAATGGAAAGCCAAACTTAGCAGGATGCTAGATCAAGTAAATTGCTTGTGTGTGCCAAGTTTAAGCCACATCCAAGTATTTACAGTCCGGTTAATCATCGTTTTAGAGCATATGGCATGCCCCGACCTGAACTCAGCCAATATTTTTAGTCAGCATATGCTACTATATAATCTGATCATTTGAGCATGTTTTGGCTGTGGAAGAATTACCACTTGGTACAAGTTGATTTGATCAATATAATTGTCAAATTGCGCGCTTAAGTGCATGCAGCACAGCGCTTAAGCGCGCAATTTGACTAATATTTTGATCAAACCAACTCGTTTTTGTTAAGCTTAATTGCTTAAGGGAAACGCTAAGCAGGGCGCTATATCAAGTAAACTCAATTGTGTGTGCAAAGTTTAAGCCTCATTCGAGTATTTGCAGCCCAGTAAATCATCGCTTTCGGTTATATGGTATGCTCCAAACTGAACTCAACCGATCATTTTTAGTCGACATATGCTACTACAAAATCTGGTCATTTGAGCAAGTTTTGGCTGTGGACTTTTTACCAAGATCATAAACCTTTCACTTTCCTCTTCAAACACTGATGCAAAGCTGAGCTGCACAGCCTCCCTTATCGCACAGTCTGGCACCTATTGATCAAACCAAGTGATTATGGTAATCTGGATTGAGGCCTCGTCCATCAAGACCAAAATAAGCAGGAGGTAGATCAAGTAAACTTGGTTGTGTGTCCGAATCAGATACTCGTAATTTTGAGCGGCGGTACGACTCGAAGACAACCAAGCCTTTTTCGGTCAGCATAGTAACAACATGTGAGCAAATGGTAATGTCACTTTTTGCCCGCATGCTTAGACGGGCCAGCTTGGCTTAAGCGCGCTTATCAAATCTCGCTCCAACTGTAATGCTTGATTTCAAGTAATCTTCTTACCCAAGAACTCCAACTATGAGCTCGAATCCGGCGTTATAGCACCGAACCAAGCGTACTGCAAATAGCTGTCACATAGCTCTGTGCTTTCCTTTGCCGGATAGAAAACAGTTCCCAGGAAGAGAAGCTTCTCTTAGGCGAATTCCAAGAGAAGCCTTGGCATATGCTATATGAGATTTCTGATACATCCATGTCATCCAATAATGCAGGCTATGTCAATGCTCTCTGACAATATGACATTTTCTGGTGTCTAATAGAAGAAAGAAACAGTCCCCCAAGCCTGCCTTTTTTCTTTTCTCTTGGAATAAACGTTCATTCCAAGAGATAAGAAAAAGCCCTACTGAGGGACTGTTGCTCTCTTAAAGTCGTCGCCATACGCCATTACCTCAAATACAACCGTAAGGTGATAAATAGTGCGAAGCAGTTTGTGAGCTCCACTGTAGAACCATTTTGGTAAGTCTATGTGGCTGCTTGCCTTACTTCGACAGAATGTAGTAATTACTGAATTTCAATTTAAACATCAGCAAAATGTGAGCGATGATCAGAAGGACATGAAAAATGCCAGCCACCAAAATATATGCGACCTCAACCAGTGCGTGGGCTAGCCCACGCTAGCCAACTTTACGAGAACAACTCGATAATATGGAAATGCAGGTTATCTGGCCGATAGTGGTATCAAAATTATGATTTGGTAGCGCTCATCTTCAAGATGAGCGCTACAAAATCGTAAATTGATACCACTGTTCATAAGTTATCAGATGACGACGCTCAGTACTTAGTTGCACAGCAAAAACTACTTCATTGCGCCGCCATAGTATACCATCTTTTCTTCTCATCATTAAAAAAGCGTTGGCAGCGTTTAGTTGCAACCATGTTTCATGAAAAGTTTCCAGATAAAAGTTTCGTTTGCTGCACAACTTACCGGAGGTACATATACATAACTCATACAAAAGCTAAGCGAGGCCAAGCATAGCAGTGCAGCCTTACGCTATAAATGTTGCCCAGCGTAAAAAGAAGAGCAGCGAAAAAATACCACGGGAGGTTCCCTATCAGAAATTTTGCGAACTTGGTAGGGCGTCTCAGGGGCTTTTCGCGCCCCTCAGACGCCCCTGAGACGCCCCAAATTGAGAATAACCCTAGCTTTATTTTGGCCCGTGTTGGAGGGGAAGACATCTTTCAGTTGAAGGGTATTAAAGGCTCCCTCCGCCTCTCGAAGCAACCACGGTAAATAGTGTGTGACGACACCACTTTTGTCAATCACAACTCGACTTATTTTCAAACATTTGTGGTTCCTTTTCAACACAGACTCACACCAGCACGCGTTTTTACCGCACAACTCAACGCGCCAACGTCAGCCGTGCCCCTCCATGCCTTCTAGACAGACCTTCCCTCAACGCCGCCCGTCTCGCACCGGCCCTGTCCAATCTCCCCCCCCCGTGTTGCGCCACGGCGGCACCCGTCAGCTTAACCTTGCGCCCCGGCGTTCCTACGCCCTCTCCCCTTCGCCAACGACCACTGCCACCCTCTCTGCCGCCGCCGGCATCTGCACGGCCCGTGCCGCGAAGCGCTTCTCTATTAACTTCCTGGTCCTTCGCCGCCCCTGCCTCTCCCCTCAATCACGCAAATAAGCCCCCTCGCCCGACTTGTCCCCCGACGTCGCCATCCTCGGCGACGAGGGCGTCCTCTTCGACGTCTCCGTCCCCGAGTCCCGCGGAGGCACGTCTGGCCTCGACAGCCTTCCGCCCCTCCCCCCGCACCTTCCTCGAGCTTTCGAACAACGAGGCAGAAACCCTTGCGGCAACCGCCACTCCGCGATGCCCTCTGGGCCACCGAAATCCAGGCCTCACCCGTTTCCCGGACCGCTCACATGGCCAAGCGCGCGATGAAGGCTGCGGCGGCGACGCCGAGAAGCGCCCGTCCCCTCAGCGGTGCCCACCTTGTGTCCCGCTCTCTTGCATGCCGCGCTGACCGTTGCTGCCCCTTCTCCACGGACGTACGGAAGGACGGCGGGGTCGTAGTCTGGCCGGCGCAGCGCTCCGGCGGCGGAGGCGCCCGAGGGGAGGCGAGGGGAGGGCGGACGCGCGATGAGGAGGTTGATTGCGGTCGAGGCCGGTTGTGGTTGGACGGTGTGGAGGTCGGATGTTTAGGGAGGGGTGCGTTGGGAAGGGGCGCAAAACGAGCTGGCCTCTCAAAGTGACAGTACTGTACAATAAGGGGAATGCTGTAAAAGCTACGGAACGGTATGAGGGGCGATCACAGCACTGACGCGGCGTCGTGTCAGTGACGCCCCCTCCGTGGAGCCTCCTCCGGGCCCGACGCGCGACCGGGATGATGACGGGATGATGATCGCGTTTTGATCGGATACTTGGGAGGGAGTGGTTGGAACGTTGCGGCCCGACGCGCAGCATCATTTTTTGAGAGGCAGCGCTGCCCGTCGACCCCCTCTCGCCAATAACAAAACTCAACCGACCCGTCGCGCCTATGTCATACCATATACGTGCTGTGCGTCGCGAGATCGCGCACGAGTGGAGGCGGCAAAGAAAGGGGATCCTGTATTACACTGTCTGTTGTTTATTTGCAAATACTGCAGATTCGCTAATAAGGGCGGTCGACCTCCGTACAGTCCAGCCATGCTTCGATACGTGCGCCTTTGACCACCACCGAAAACAGTTCCACTGCAAATCCAGAAACGCCCCGTCGCCAGACTCAAAATATCGTCGCTACACATGTTATCACCCAATACAAAATAGGAATGGTAACATTGTTAACATCGCTGTATTTTCGCATGAAACCTGTCAGTAGTACAGTACAGTATGAAGGCAGGGCATCATTGAAATTAGGGCGCGAAATTCAGATCTGATCTGCATGCAGTGCACCGTTCATTTCGAACCAGATTGCGGCATATACGGTACAGTACCGTGTCACTCTCAAATACAGTTATTTACTCGAAGTAGTCCACGAAAATCTTGCTAGCAAATCGAGTTGCTCACAGTTCAACACGGATTGCTCATCCTCCAAAAACGGTTGCTGGCTCTCTGAAAATAGCAAAACGCTGAGAGAAACGTGTGCAACGGCCTCCATAGAATGAAGAGTGAGGCTCGGAGAAAGTGAGCACATCCAGCGTTTTAAGCACGGCTTCAATGCCTGCGCTAAGCAGTCCCAAAGTAAGCCTAAATCGAGCACTTTAGAGAGCAAAGAGGGCATATAAAGTCAGATTTATCGACCGTCAGAGTCCAGAGAGGCAAGGATAAAAGAGCTCAACTTGTTTACTTTTTGTTACTTCGTCATGGGGGTGAGCCCGGAGTTATTAGCGTAGAGTTGGTGAGGCGAATGCAGCTGACAGCCAGTTGGACCTATCCACGAGGTTGGGCCGATAACAAGGGCGTGATAGGCGTGGCCGTCCTATTTTTGACCTTATAAGCTTCGACTTTAGATCTCTACGACGAGCCTTTGCATTATTAATCGTAGTTTTAAATAGGATTTTTACATTTATTCACAGGTTACTTTTTAACAAGCGTCAGCAGAAACTTCACTCTTATTGAACATAAGCCGTTCCACTTCACACAGGTCAACGCGTTCCGAGACCAGTGCCATTTCCAATTGGCTAGAGAGAGAGTAGATCTTGGCTGTTTGGCGGAAACTTCCGTTTTACTTTGGTTCTGCAAAACGGCTCGAGTAATATGGGACAGGAAGCATTTTCCACGTAAAGAGCCAACAACTGCGCCATATTTGGCATCAATGCAATGCGAGATATAGGATGATCCGTATACTGAATTATATATATTTGCCTGCTGTTGAAGCATGATATTGCTAAATGAAACCTTGCAAGGCACCCAGATTTACAACAATAGAACGCATCAATCATGCAAATGTACCATAAACAGTCTTTTTATAATTTCAAAGTCTTACGAAGCCAATGTTCTAGGGTCTTCAGCGAATTGCGATCTAGCAGTGCTTACCAGTGCACGATTTTCCCTCAGCACCACCAAATCCTTTCCCGCTTCCTTCACCAAATCCAGCGCCACCGCCACCGCCACCACTTCCGCCGCCACCCGCAGACACAGACGCCGAGCAGTTGGAACCAGAGCATCCCGCACTTCCACTTCCACCACCCTCTCCAGAGCCACTGCCGCCACCGCCTCCACTCTTTCCACCGCCACCGCCACCGCTGCCCTGGCCATTTCCACCACCCTCAACATCGACGAAGCTCCCCTTGAAGCCCTTCTCGGAGAAAGCACCAGCGTCTCCTCCTCCAACACCACCGCCCTCGCCACCGCCGCCGCCGCCCTTGTCACCGGCACCGCCGCCACCACCACCGCCCTTTCCACCGGCAGACGCGCTCGTCTTACCCTTGTTCTGGTTCGCGTCCGCGAAGCCACCGCCCTCTCCACCGCCGCCTCCATCGCCACCGTTCTCACCGCCGCCACCGCCGCCCTGTCCACCACCGTTTCCGCCAGCGTTCACATTAGTGCCGCCCCTCCACTTCGGAGTGTCCTTGGGAGACCACTTCCAGTCACCTCCAGACCAGTCGCCATTTTTCCAATCACGAGTGGTAGGTGCCATGTCGGCGACTTCGACGGGGGCAACGATGGCAGCCGAGACGGCGCTTCCAGCAACAGCAACAGCGGCGACAGCGGCGATGCAGCGCATTGTGTAGGTTGGTTGTAGTTTGAACTTTGAAAAGATGTAAAGAGAGATCGATGAGAGTAGGTGTGCTCAAGTTGTCGGACTACCGAGAGAGCGGATGCTGGCCGAGGTTTATATACAACAATCGGGCTCCAGAATTTCTTTCCACTACTTCGAATTGGACTGTACAATTGCCGATAACTACTTCGAAGTAACCATACTCGCAAATTTTGACAAATAACTGGATCCCCAATACATGCTGCAGTTTCACAATTTGAACTATACTAAAACGGATGATTAAATATGGGAAAATTACACTTTGGTGATGAATAAAGTTAAATGAAGTGACAATGAGCTTGTTTTTTGTTGATCTGCATCACATCTGATCTCTTTCTATTTCACCCCCTGTCCTCCCAGTAACTGTGACGCTCTTCAGAGCATGTCGAATTGGCGGAATAATCATATTCTCTATGCCCTTATGCCAAGCAAGCGCCGCATCATGCGGTTCGCATGCGCTATCTCTCGAGAGATTAACGTTCATCAACGACAAACCAAAGTGCCGTTTCTTATCGATTTCAATAGCAGCATTCGTTTAAAACGGCATGGACATGGGCCGACCCACGCGTCCTTCAAAAACGGGACAGCTTTCGCGGCTGACTTATAATGTGCCGTTGCGTATACATGTCAAATGACATGCTTTAACATCGTGTATAATAATAGTATAATATACTATTATTTTAATATTATTATACACATATGCATAATTTGCTACGGCAAACTATAAGGAAGTCAGCTGCTTTAGTTATCCCGTTTTTGAAGCCACATGCACGTGGACCATGCGGTATTCTATTTTAGGCTACTCCTCATAAGATCAAGAGCAGGCTTTACAAACAATCGGTATTGATCGCCTGTTGGCTTTAGAAACGGGGCAGTACGGAGCAGAAACGGGGCAGTACGGAACAGTTTGATCAATGTATCAATTGAAGGTTTTGTAACAAAAGGGGGATCCAAGATTGAGGAGGCTTCCCTCACCCCCTCACTCACTTTGCATCGATGAGGTCGGTATCAAAGTATTTGCGGTACGGTAGATACTTGGCGGCTACAGCTACGGTACACTAACTTGGCCAAGATGTTCCTGCTTTCGTCCAGGTCGGCACTTCCCAAATAATGATACATATATGGCTGATTTATGGATCTATGTTTCGTAATGTCATTCACATTTTAATGTCAATTAAAATTGGGCTGATTTTATTTACGTGAATGTGGATGACATCAGCAAATACAAACATAATCGTGATCTAACAGCGGTCATCGAACAACGATGCATCGTGACCATGTTCAATAAAATTGCCTCAATGGCTTGTGATTTGGTGTACGAAGATTTACAGTTCTGATAAGCGACTGATTCATAATAACACCATACAAAAGCAATTTCTGACAGTGCACAATAATAATATTATATTACGCACTGTCAAAAATTGCTTTGGTATGGTGTAATTAAGAATCAGTCGCTTATCAGAACTGTAAATCTATAATAATATTATTCTATATATATAATATTCTATATATAAATTACATATATATAGAGTACTGACTACAGTTTCGCAAAGACTTACCCACGGGCTTGCCAGGGGCGCTGTGCAAGCGCGGCAGAGGACTTGGGAGAAGAAGTTAGTGCGCTGGTCCAGGAACGAAAAGGGGGGCGAGCGTGCGAGAGAGTGCGTCGGCAAGGCGAGCAGGAGAAAGAGGAATACGCGTGCTAGGCGACGCGGGGACGCGGGAAGAGTGAAGAAGGCTGCATCGTCGAGGAAGAATTAGAGGAGTGGGAGGGAGGAAGAGGAAACTGGAATGGCGAGGGGCACCGGTGTGCGCCGCGAGCGTAACGAACAGCAGCGCAATAAAGGGGACGAAGGTCTGGCTCTGCTCCAGACAAATTGCTTCAGTAAAAGTGTGATGGGCTGGCTCGCGACCCGACCTCGGGTGCTCGGTTGAGCGTTCACCGCGGCTTTGGCTTCGCAAACCAGGCGTTTGTGTGCGAAGTCTACTGTATCAAGTCTACTCTACTGTACTGTACGAAAGTGATGAGAATGTAAAGTACAGTAAAGAGGGTAGGCGGCATTTTCCAGAATTTTTCTTAATTCTGGCGTCCCTCATTGGAGCGTGTATACTTACGGCGCGCTCGGGAACGGCCCGGCCATCATCCAGCAGCTTGCGGAGAAACGCACTGACAGGTCCTCGATGTCTGTCGGGCTGTGCACTGTGCAAGCGCATCGCGCTTGAAGCCCTGGGTGTCGCGTTTCAAAGCTCGAACGCTCTGATGATCAGGTCGAGACGTCCTGCAGGACTTCTCGACGGTGTAAGAACACGACGCTCGGCCTGATTGCACCGGTACATGTACAAGAGGCATGATGCATGCACAATCAGGTCGAGACGTCCTGTACAAACACCGCAAGAGATGCTACTGGGATACGATAGTAGGCGCGGTAGCTGATCTTGAATTAAAAATGTAGGAAGGTGATCTCTCTCATTGGAGGGTCATGGCGGCGACTTGGCTACGAAATTCGCGACTGATGAGCGAGCCTGTGCCGAGGTGTAAAAAGGCGTGCACCATATTTCCGCTGGGAGGCGAGCGCGCTG
Source organism: Devaleraea mollis (assembly GCA_032361265.1). Lineage (NCBI taxonomy): Eukaryota > Rhodophyta > Florideophyceae > Palmariales > Palmariaceae > Devaleraea > Devaleraea mollis. Next base: position 1,121 of record JAULCF010649028.1, on the reverse strand, counting down.
CGATGTGGCCGGCGTGGCCCACCTCCTGCCGGCCTCTTTTTTCTGGATTTTACATATTTTCTTACACCTTTCACCGTCACGCGTCGGCCAAAGCCACCACTTTATCGTCCCGTCGCGGAGCTCCTAAAGTACCTAACGCGTCGTGGATACTCGCATTCTGCCGGGAGTAGCGTTTTGGGGGCGGCGAATGCCTCTGTGTTTGCTAAGCAACGATGGAGTCACTTGGAAGGCATTCATTGATTACGACTTTTTCAAAACTACGAGCTGCCATTTCCTTGACGATGGCTTACTTGATGCGCGGCCTTTCGTCTCTTGGGTCTGGCTCTGTGCGTGGTAAGAGTGTTTGGTTTGGGCAGTGCTTGGGGGCTGAAAAGGAGATGCTTGTATTTGTTTTCGGTGAGATCGAGGGTATTGCTAATGCCGCGAGCGTGGTCCGGGATGTCAAAAGAGCGGCTACCTCAGGACTAATTGCGGCTATGCGCATTTCTGGTCGTAAACCTCTGCTGTTGCCCGCGCGATTTCCAGCGAACAGCTATCTCCTTCGTGGCGCATCGCCCATCTAGAAGAAGATTTGTGGACGCCTTTAAAAGCGGCACGTGTTTTTGACTGGTCTAACAGGCTGCGCGCGAGTTGGGCTTCCTTTTTTCAGGTCTCAAGCTGCTGGGGGACGTCCAACGATATCTCGACCTCCCTCGATGTTTGCTCTCGTATTTTGGTTGCGTATTTCACTTTCACTGTCCAATATGCAGTGCATTGCCTACGAATAAAGAATTGGATTCTTCCGCTTGCGACGGCTGTGAGACAGTGTTATTTACAACTTCGTGTTGGGAGTGCTCTGTTCACTCGCTTGCTGAACTATAGCCTAGGCTTTAACTGCGCTAAGAATTATGCTACACCGCAGTTGGGAGTGCTCTGTCCACTCGTTTGCTGAGCTATGACCTAGGCGTTAACTGCGCTGAGAGTTATGCTATACCGCTGATCGATATGTTCAAGCGATATTAAAACGACTATGACTTGCATCTATGCTGTTATTGCTGCCACGTTTTTATGCTGGAGATACTTACGCGACTTAGGGTTGTTGTTTGTGATCAAAGCTTCAGGTCCCTACGTTTCTTCATTGG
>JAULCF010648917.1:0-10801 GCA_032361265.1 Devaleraea mollis | reverse complement strand
TTTCGTGATTTAATAAAACTCTATACGACCAAGGGCTATGATTCCCTGATTCGTAGATACCTGCTATTTTTAAGTTATTTTGTAAAGCGATACCTGTCCCAGACACCAAATAGCTTTTAGATTTCACACTATCTGGATGATGGGGCATCACAAAAATATTTAATACGGAATCCGCTTGAATGGCATATTTATCAATCACCGCCCTTTTAGAATTATTGCGATTTTTGCCTTTATTGACAAAGAAAAATAAGTCATCATCATAATGGCAATAAACGCCAGTGTCATTCGGGTCATCAGGTAAAGGTGTTAATACATACCGATACTGCTTGGGCAAACCAGGTAAATTATTATTAGGTGGAATAGCGGGTTTTACTTGTTTTTTTAAATCACTAGTTACCGCACTCAAATATTTCTTGGTAAAACTAACGGCATCTGCTTCGTTAAAATTTTTAGTACTATCCGTATGATTCATGTAATGCACATTCACCCGAATATAGCGCATTGGAAAATGGTCCAAATGACTCGTATCTGGCGCATAAGATAAGGGTACATTACAACCTTGTTTGCTGTTATAATTCCGAGGTCGTTGCGCCCCTTCTTCAAAAGCAATGTCTTCCATTTTTAGAAACCATTGTTTCATTTTAGGCTGGCAAGTACTAAAAGTAATCCATGAAAATAGTACAAAAATTAGCGTTTTGGAACGCAGCATAAATTTGAGTTTGTATCGGCGGGTTCATTCGCCTTGGTATAAAATGGTATTAAACAGTAGAATAATTACTTCACATAGTGGCGAATGAATTCGCCGATACGTTTTAAAAACAAAGGATTCCTTACTTTTGCCTAGTCAAACTATTAAAATATATGTCACAAGATAACCAATCGGCTACTTTATGGCGGCTTTTTAAACAAAAAGAATTGAAGGATTGGTTGAATATATTAGTAAAACAACCCGCCTTTGTCTTTTTTGTCTTTCTATTACTAACGCTTTTCCTTTACCTTCCGACGATACAAGCTGGATTTGTCACAGATGTTACGAGCGGCATTGAGCGCATTCAAGGTCAACCTTTTAGTAATATAATTTATAGTTTTGGATTTCCTGCTCTTAATCAGCTTTCTGTCTTAGGGTTTTATCTACTGTATACTGTTTTTGGTTTAAATGGATTGCCTTGGTATCTTATTTTTTGTAGCTTGCATGCCTTTAATGCCTTTTTGAGTTATCTCCTATTTAGTCGATTATTTCAGCGTTTCAACCTGAAACAAGCAACTAGTATTAGCTTAATAGGCGCGTTATTCTTCCTCGTCTCTCCTTACCAAACAGAAGTTTTAGTCTGGCGAGCTTGCCTCAATTATTTATTGGTCACTGCCTTTATTCTATTAAGCCTCTTTTATTTAATCCGTTATTTGGAAACAGAGAAATGGCGCTATCTTTTTGGGATACATGGTTATTTTTTGCTCGCTCTTTTCACTTTCGAACTCTCCTTAATTTTGCCTTTATTAGCGATTAGTTTTTATACTAGCTGGTTTTGGTTGAATAAACGACTTCCGTATCTTTTCCGTTATTTCCTAAAAATCAGCCTACCTCAATTTGGCTTAATGGCGGGTTATTTTTCATTAAATAAATGGATGGTTGGCAATTGGGTTGGGCATTATGGGGCAGCCACGCACTTAAAATTCTCTTTGACATCAATGAGTACGACCCTCCTAAAATACAGTGTTAAATATCTCTTTTTTGTGCGTGCTTATCCACACTCATACAAAGTACAAATTTTTAGTTTTTGTGATAAATATGGTGGACTTATCTTTTGTTTATTAGTCGCTAGTTATCTGTTTTTTTTCCTCTATAAAAAATCAATTAATCGGGAAAAAGTAGCTGTTTATTTATTATTAGGCGCAGCTTTTGTCCTTACTTTATTGCCTGTTTTAAATCTATATTTCTACCCTTTACAACATATTGAAAATGACCGCTATGGTTATCTAGCCTCTCTTTTCGGGTTAATGTTATTGACTTTTTTCCTTTTTCAGTTACCTAAATTTTTACGCTATTTTTTATTAACCACCTATTTAGTCGCTGCTATTTTTTTATTAATTCAAACGAATCAAATTTGGAAGAATTCAACCGACGTTTTTTATAGTTTATTAGCCGATTACCGTTGGCTGGATGCAGAAAACGTAGTGATATTAAATGTGCCCGATAATTATCAAGGGGCTTATTTATTCCGAATTATTGGTCGAAAATCAGGCTTTCAAGATGCCTTAACTTATATTTATCAAAAAGAAGTAAAAGGAAAAATTTGGGAAGTGTCGCAATATAATATGGCTCGACCAACGGATGGCGTAACCCCTACAAGAAATAAACCTAATCAAATCAAAGTTACCTTTAACCAATGGGGCAATTGGTTTTGGCGAAATGGTATCGGTGCAGGTCCTACGCATAAACGTAGCCTCTACACCGCTCATTTTAAAGGGCAGTATTACCTATTAGATTTAAAAAATCCGCCAGCTAATACCGTCTATATTTATCAAGATGGAAAAGAATGGAAAGAACTACAATAGCATGATGAACTATAAATGTTGAGTAAAACGAAATCCCGATTTTTATCGGGGATGAACGATGAATTAAAGTGTTGTCTGATTTGGTTCAAACAATTCATCAATGTAACTTCCTCTTGTTGCGGCATTATAATTATCTCGGCAATCCAATGTCCCGCTTCGCATAAGACTCACACAACGACCATTGGAAAAAGCATCTTCTCGATGACCTCTACTTAAAAAACAATGTCCTAATTCGTGAAAGACTATAAACTCCTTAAACAAATCGCTTGACCGATTCCAAAATTGGGTATCTAAAGTTACTCGACTAGGGCGAGCATTACCAAAGGTCGTACATTGCCCTGCAACATGCTCTTCCTCCAACTCTTCAATTACCCCCGTGATTCTAGCAACAACCAAATCCACCTCAAATCCTCGCTCCACAGCCGCAGCTTCAAAACGTTCAAAATAAGGCCACAAACGTTCATCAACCCCAGGAAAAGTACGTACTTCTGGAACAGCAGGTACTTCCACCAAATCAATGGCAGTATCTTTCTGACAGGCGGTAAAAACAAAAAGAAAGGCTAAAAGAATAATGGAATAGAAAGGCATCTTTTTTCTTGATAAAAATAGCATTTTTAAATTTTTTAAGTACTAAAATGTATTGTGAATTGCAGGTTGCAAATTTCTTCTATAGGAAAACTGACAACCGATAACTGACAACTGGAAAATGTAAAATGCTACTATAAAAAGATGATTTTGAGGTTTTAAAATAGGTAGTCTAAACGTCACTTATTTTTCAATTAGTATCTAAACGGGTAAAAAACGTCTTGACCGCAGCAATAAATGGAGTAAAAAATAAAAAGCCCAAGTCTTGTGATAAGACTTGGGCTTTTTTATTGTTTGCTAAATCGTAAAAACGATTAATGATTGGAGCAGTAATTTTGTAGTGTTTTTAGTTTTTCAATTAACTAAAAAAAGAATAATTGACGCTAACGGTAAACGACTTACGGTTTTACTGCCTCCTGCAAACTTTTTATTTCTTAGACCATTCTTTGATGGACTTTTCATTCATTCTTACATAATCATCATTTCCTGCTTTAGTTGCTAGGTCTTTTGATAATGTAGCTGCAGCAATTGCTTGCTTAGTCTTACCTAATTTAGCTAAAATTAATGCTTCTCTTCTTACTTGCCAGAATCTTGGATTGTCTCCTTTCGTCGCTTTTTGTACATACATTAAAGCCTTATCCAAATCTTTTTCAATAGATAATAAGTAGTTACCAGCAGCGTAGTAATCACCTGCAGTTGGACCAGCTAAAGTCTTGTCGATAGCTGCCATTACATTCTTCTGTACTTCAAACTTCATTGGAACAGCTGCTATAACATTATCCCAAACGAATTCTAAGTCACCACTATCATCTGTAATATTAGCAATTGTGATAAAGAAACTTTCTACAGAGAAAGGTAACGCAGTCACCTTTGCCGTTGCAATCGCAGCTGGCGTCTTTTCTACATAACTTCCCCAGTTACCTGTTTCATAAGCATAGAAGTGTACTGCCCAAGAAGTAGCACTAGGAATCGTTAAAATTGCATAATCCCCTTTTTTCAAATCTTTTCCACCTACAGATACATCTGCACCAAAAGAAATTTTAGTTACTTGATTAGCACCAGTTCTCCATACTTTACCTAAAGGCACTATACCATCTGCTGCGAATATTTTTCTACCTTTTACACTTGGACGAGAATAATTGATAGTTACATCAGATAAACCAATAGCTTGTGTAAAAGTAGCACCTGGACTTGGTGCAGGTGTTTTAATTTGTGCAAAAGAAGTAGTAGCCATTAACGCAACTAATGCAACCGTACAGATGCTAAATAATAATCTTTTCATCTTAAATTTTTGTTTTGAAAATTGAAATTGTTGTATCAAAAATGAACAAATAAAGTTCTTTATTACAAACTAGTAATGAAACCTTTAGTTCATTCTTTTTAGAAAACTTCGCAAAATTAGGTCTTCTATTTTAGTTTAACTGGACTATTCTCTTTTTGTGTCATCAGATTAGCAAAAAATTAAACAATAGAAGGAAATGAACATCCATTTCCTGTTGTCCTTGCCTAGTGGCTGTTGATATTAAATCTGTTGGCAAAATATTTCTCTTCTAACGAATTTATTGCCAACAGATTCGCTAACTTGCAGTACCAATACGCTCATTTTACAAATTTTCATAATGAATAAAACGCCTTTAATTTTTGATGCCCATCTCGACCTTAGCATGAATGCCTTAGAATGGAATCGTGATTTGCGTCAACCTCTGAATCAGATTAATCAGCGAGAAGCCCACTTAACGGATAAACCAGACCGTGGCAAAAGCATGGTGAATTTTGCAGAAATGCGCAAAGGAAATATTGGACTTTGTGTCGCTACGTTGATTGCTCGCTACGTCAAAACGTCTAATAATTTACCCGGTTGGCATTCTGCCGAACAGGCTTGGGCACAAACACAAGGGCAATTAGCTTGGTATCGAACGATGGAAGAGGCAGGAGAAATCACGCAGTTGACCAATCTAACCGAGCTAGAAAAACATATAACTAGTTGGCAACAAAGTGAAAATATACCCCAACATCCGATTGGTTATATTTTGAGTTTAGAAGGTGCTGATTCAATTGTTAACTTATCTTATTTAGAGAAAGCATATGCAAATGGCTTACGAGCAATCGGCCCAGCACATTATGGGCCAGGGACGTATGCTTTCGGAACCGATTCGACGGGCGGCATCGGTCAAAAAGGACGAACTTTGCTCAAAGAAATGGAGCGGCTAAATATCATTTTAGATGCTACTCATTTATGCGACGAAAGCTTTTGGGAAGCTATGCAGCATTTCAAAGGCCCCGTTTGGGCAAGTCATTCTAATTGTAGAAACTTAGTCCAGCACAATCGGCAATTTTCGGATGAACAACTGAAAGTATTAATCAATAGAGGCGCTGTGATTGGTGGGGTCTTAGATGCTTGGATGTTAGTGCCTAATTGGGTTCGAGGCACCTCTACTCCACAATCAGAAGTGGTAACTTTGGAAAAACTAATTGATAATTATGACCATATTTGTCAATTGGCAGGAAATGCAAATCATATTGCTTTAGGTACCGATTTAGATGGTGGGTTTGGTAACGAACAAGCGCCGTATGATTTGACAACTATCGCAGATTTACAAATTTTACCTAATTTACTATCCAAAAGAGGGTATAATGAAAAGGATATACAAAATATCCTTCATGGGAACTGGTTGCGATTTATCCGAAATGTTTGGCGTTGAGATCTTGTAACGATAACTGCCAAGTTCCAAAAAAGGATTTAACTTGCAACTATTAACAGATTGAAATTGTACTATTATAATGAATGACTTTTTAGATATTATTCTACACACAGATGAAAAATTATTGGACTTAGTGAATACTTATGGGACTTATACCTATTTCATTCTGTTTATGATTATCTTTTGTGAGACAGGCTTGGTTTTTTTCCCTTTCTTACCTGGCGATGCGCTACTTTTTGCGGCTGGAATTTTAGCAGCAACAGGTGCCTTAAATGTGTTGACCCTAGCAGGTGTGCTAACGGCAGCCGCTATTTTGGGCAATACCTCTAATTATTTTGTCGGTCGTTATGCTTCTCAATATTTTCTCAAAATAAAAAGTCAACTCTTTCATAAATACTTAAATGAAGCGCATGCTTTTTACGAGAAACATGGTGGAATAGCCATCGTTATTAGTCGCTTCTTCCCTATTGTCCGTACTTATGTACCATTCGTAGCAGGCGTTACTAAAATGGACGCTCGTACTTACACGTTGTATAATGTTGCTGGTGGCATATTTTGGGTCGCCCTTTTTGTTTTTGGTGGTTACTTTTTAGGTAATATCCCTTGGGCAAGAAATAATTTTAGTTTGATGATGGTTATTCTATTATTTTGTACCACCATTCCCTTTTGGTATTCTTCTTTTAATGCCTTACGAAAACGAATGTTTACTTAAAGATTATTAGTAAAAACAATTACCTGTATAGCCAGAAGTACAATTAAGATAGTTAACCGATTGAACAGCTTAGTAACGGATAAAAAACAAGTTGGTCATTTTGTATTTAATTCCCCACGAATTAAAGTTGTTTAAGTTATTTTTTGGTATTACTTAGGCCGACTTTTCACTTGTTCCGGCCAATCTATGCCCTAGTACTTGTATGGTCTGAAACCACCACCCATTCTCCTTTTATTTTTTTCCACATCAGTGTAAAATAACCGCCGATAGCGCCACTGTCTCTATCCAAATCCCATGTTCCAACCAACATAATGACCTTTCGACTTAACTTTTCCATACTTTTTACCCCAAAAGTCAACTGTCCCATGGTCGCTCTATCTGGATAGCGTTTGTGATAGTTTTTCAGCGTAGCGGAATAGCCGTAGGTAATTCCTGTTGCGCCGACAAATTTTAATTTATCTGATTCCCAATAGCCATTCATAAAAGCATCAATGTCTCCTTTATTCCAATCTGCTTGTTGTCTAAATAATATAGATTTTACGGTCGAAAAATCTTTGCTTTCTTGAGCAGTTACTGATAAAGGTAGTAAGAAAAGAATCAGGAAGAAAATATTGGAAAGTGGTTTAAAAATCATAGTGTTTTTCGTTTTTTAGAAATAATAGGAAAGATAATTGTATTTAGGAAACTATTTTATGCTTTACGAATGTTTCTCCCAAAAATTCCTTCATTCATAAAAAAACAATTATGCATTTTGCTATTACTTTCCGTCAAAGAATCCATGATATATACACTCAACTAACTCAAATTTCTACCGAAAAATCAAGTCAAAAACCAACTCCTGATAAGTGGTCGCCTATCCAGATTATGGGTCACTTAATTGACTCCGCTAATAACAATCACCGCAGATTCACTAAAGCCCAATGGCAAGACAATTTAATTTTTAATGGTTATGCTCAAGCAGAATGGGTCACTGCCCAAAATTATCAAACTGCTGATTGGCAACAGATTTTAGATTTGTGGAAATTATACAATCTACATATCTGCTATCTCATGGAAAACACGCCAGCTGAAAAACTAAATCGAGTAATTCATGAACATAATTTAGATAAAATTGCCATGATAACAGTGCCCGCAGACCAACCTACCTCTTTAGCTTACTTTATGAAAGATTACATTTATCATATTGAACATCATTTTCGACAGATTGAGGAAATGGGATAATCCAAAACAGTGTTTATACCATAATGAATCCTACGGAAAGAGCTTCCAGAACTTGAAGTTCTGGAAGCTCTATGTTTTTGAGGTAAAATCAAATCATTTTTAAAAAAAATAAGCAATACTGTGATTTTTGAAAAGTTGAAACGAATAATAGGGTGTAAGTATTTAATTCAAATTTATCAAAAACGCAAATATCTATAATTGAAGTCATCCAATAAATTAGACAAAGCATTCATCGCCTTTTTGGAACAACACAAAAGGTTGATTGTCAAAATAGCGAGTTCCTATTTTAATACAACTGCCGACCGAAATGATTTAATTCAAGAAATCATCCTGCAATTATGGAAAGCCTTTCCTAAATATAATCCAGAAATGAAGGCTTCCACTTGGGTTTATCGAATCGCTCTAAATACAGCCATCTCTTCTTTTAGAAAAGAACAAAATCGGAAAAATAAACTATCGAACTATCAACAAACAGACACTTTTCTAGCATGGGAAGAAATAGGGATAGATGAAAAACTGAATAAACTTTACGATTTAATTAGTCAGCTAAACCCTCTAGAAAAAGGGATTATTATTCTACATTTAGAAGGGTGTAAAAATGTAGAAATTGCAGATATAGTTGGTATCAGTTTAAGTAATGTATCGACGAAGATTAATCGAATTAAAACAAAATTAATCAAACATTCTAAAACCATTAATCCATCAATATGAATTTTCAAGAATTAGCTGATAGTTGGAACGAAAACAACCAAGATTTGGAGCAAAATATTACTATTAATCCATCCTCAATTAATCACATAAATATGAAAAAAGTCACTTCTAACTTAAAAGAAATAAGATGGGAGAACCTTATCGAATTGGGCGTAAATCTATGTTTTTTAAATTTCTTTAAAACTTTTTTCATCAACCATTATCACCTCCCAAAATTTCTAATTCCAGGCGCTTTTATGCTGGGATTATGTTTGTTTGCTATCATTTTTTGTATGTATAAATTATTTTTAATTAGTCGAATTAATCGAAATTATCCTATCCTCAAAGCTCAACGAAATTTAGCCTTAATCCAATATTTCAATCGACTAGAAATCAATTCCTTATTCTTTTTAATTCCTACCTTTTCTTTAGCTTTTATAATTGTTGCGGCAAAAGGCGTAATTGGACTGGATTTATATGTTATTGGTTTTCCCTTTATTCCATACCTTATTAGTAGTTTTGTTGTAGGTGTTATTATAGTATTACTTCTTAAAATTTTTCCAGATAAAAAATTACAAGACACAATTACCTATTTAAAGGAATTGAAAGACATGATGCAATAAAAACAATTTCGTTCGTAAATTTCTGATTACTAAAAAATGCTACTTTTATCTACAAAAAAAAACCACTTTCTGGCCGCTATCAAAAAAATGGCATATTATTTTCTATCATGTATCAAATAAAAAATTCGCCCGTACATCCCTCACTAGTTGCTCAGCTTTAGGGTTATTGTTGAAAAAAACATTGCTTATTTACTAACAAACAAGCAATTTAGGCGCCAAATAATTCACCAATCATAAAATTTCCCTATCTTTCGGAATTGTGAAGTATATTGAGAAAATTACACTAAGAACAGATTATGAAAAACCCGCTTTTTAAGATTCGGGAGGAAAGAAAATTTGGATTTATCAATGCAGAAGGCGTTGTGGTCATTGAGCCACAGTACTATGCTGCAGAGGCATTTTATAATAACTTTTCCAGAGTTAACTTTAACGATAAACTAGTCCCCTTGGACTGTATGGGGCGTTTATTGATGAAGCAATTATTCAAGCATGTTGGCTATTTTGAAGATGGTTTGGCAAAAGCTCAATTAGTCAACCGTTGGGGATATATTGACCGTCGAGGTAGCTTAGCCATTGATATTCAATTTGACGAAGCAGGAGATTTTTATAAAGGGTTAGCCCCCGTAGCCATCAATGGAAAATATGGTTATATCAATAAAGAAGGCGAGTTTGAAATTAGCCCTCAGTTTGATATAGCTCGTGAATTTAAAGGAGACTTAGCCGCTATTGCTATAGATGGCGAGTATGGATTTATTAATCAAAAAGGGGCGATGGCCATTAAGCCCAGATTTGAATCCGCTGATTCTTTTCAAGGAGAGGTCGCTGTGATTAGAGAAGATGACAAATGGGGCATTATTAATAAAAAAGGAAACATCTTAATTGAACCACAATTTGACATCATTGAAGGATTTTCTGAAGGTGACTTTTTTGATGGGATGGCATTGGTCGCTAGAAATGACCAATATGGATTCATTGATCAGACAGGAGAAATAGTCGTTGAACCAATTTATGATTTTGCAGGAGATTTTGGCGAACAGATGGCGTTGGTTGAAATCAATGAAAAATTCGGTTATATAGATAAAAGAGGCAAGCTATTAATCTTACCCAAATTTGAAGATGCAGGTGTTTTTTCTGATGGTTTAGCTCAAATTAAAGTAAAAGATAAATGGGGCTTTATCGATACGGATGGTAAATTTGCCATTCCTGCTCGTTTTGAAGATGTATTGCCTTTTAAAAATGGCTTAGCTTGGGTTTCTATTGATAATAAATGGGCTTATATTGATAGGTTTGGGGATATTGTTTGGAAGGAGAAATAACTCAAAACACCTAGTAGGTATACCATAAAAATAAGCGCTCAAATTAGAAGAAAGCATCCTTTGCTTGTCCTCTATTTTACGTATTCATCGTTCATCCCCGATAAAAATTGGGATTTCGTTTTACTCAATGTTTACATTTCCTTATTCCTTAAAAGCGCCTACCCACTTACTATCCAATTTACTTTTCTAATAATTCGGTACTATTCCTATCTTTTTATTTATTTTTATCCCTTCGTTAATTATTCTTTCTATTAAAAAAAAGCGTTTATGTTCCGAAGTATCTTTTTGGCTCCCATTCTGACTTTTCTAATCGTTGCTATTACGAGTATTACTACAACTGCCCAAAATAATAACTCTTTTGACGTCGGTTTAGAAATACAAGCTTATCCAACAGGTGTT
>JAULCF010648695.1:0-10801 GCA_032361265.1 Devaleraea mollis | reverse complement strand
TGGATGTGAGCCCTTTAAGTCTTCGTAGGACACAAGGTAAGCTCTTGTGTGGCAATACAAGTTGTAGAATGTCCTCGTTTCTGGAAAAAAGGGAGCTTCTTGTGTTGGGGGTGTACAAGTACCTCTCCGATCGTCTCTATAACCACATTGAAAGGCGATTTAGCTCAGGGGTAGAGCATCGCGTATACCTTCGTGAAGGGCCGGGTTCGATTCCGGAATCGAACCCGGGCCCGTAAGAGTCAAATTGATGACGTACTCTGTTTAGGATAGCATCTAGTTATCCGTCTGATTGAGGCACCATGGCTCCCCTGATTCGGGTCCTTGTGCTGATGGTTAGGGCTGCCCCTATATTGTTACAAGCCTTAGCTAGCACCCGCCGGAAACAGGAGCCTCGCACGAGGAGGCACCGCCTCAGCAGCCAATCGCTGTTTTCGACTTGGTAGACAAGAAGAAGGCCGACTTGAATGCCACCGCGAAGATGTGGAGAGCCGAGAAGAAGTTTGAAAGCCAGGGCCGAGGAAATCTGAGGCTGTTTATGAGAGCAAGAAGTCTCTCAAACAAATGCTGCTTTAAGAAATCGACGCAGACGAGGACTACGCCGACGAAGAGCGGGACGTCGACAACACGTTTTACTACAACCGAGCAGCACGCGCGCTGCGCGCCGAGGACCCGAAGAAAACTTATGATGAGATGCTACTAAAGACGCTATCGGACGCAACCTCAAGCTATCCAGGAAGGCGTACGACACGCAGCTCAACAAAGAGCTGCGAGATGCTACTAAAGACGCTATGGGACGCGACCTCAAGCTATCCAGGAAGGCGTACGACACGCAGCTCAACAAAGAGCTGCGAGATGCTACTAAAGACGCTATGGAACGTGACCTCAAGCTATCCAGGAAGGCGTACGACTCGTGTCGGACACGAAGCTCAACAAAGAGCTGCGTGAGAAACAACACCGCGAAGAAGAGAAACAATGTGCTGTGCATGACCCCCCCGTGCCCTCCACGCTCGAAGCCCCGCCCGCAGCACTCTAATTCCCCCGCGCCGACTCTGCATGTTTTGTCGCACAAAGATGGAGCAAGAGCGTGGCCAGATAAGCTTTTGATACAGTTTCTGGAAAGAATATGAAACAAGGAAGAGAAAGACGCGAATGCCCGATGAACCGTCGACGGAACCTCACCAAATGGCTTTGAGAATCTGCTGGAGAATCCCACAGTAGGCACTACGCCGACCGTCCACAATGAGATGGCGGCGCCGACCGTCCCCAACTTTAAGACAGCACCTACCCGCCCACTATCCGCGCCTTTGCGGAGGGAAATGCTCGTCAGCGCAACGACTGAAGATGCACCTAAGACAACTGACTTGACCGACTGCGACGACCCGTTGCGTCCAGTACAGAAGTACAAGGCCTACCACCGCGTTGAACAGCAGCGCTACCTTTAAGGTCAGCGATCGAATCCGGAAACGTTCAAGGCAACGATGTCGACCACATGGCTGGAGTTGTACCTAATGAGCGAGTGTTACAAGAAGGCCTCTGGAGAAAAGTGGACGTACGTGGAGATCAATGATTAAGAGCTGTTTCAGATGAATCTATCTCGTTGCAAGAAGAATGAGCCGAAGGGCCCCTTTACTTTACTGCGAGAAAAAAAGCTCTTCTGTACAGTACGGGCCACATGCCGCAATGCGGCCGACAAGCTCTTCACGGCTACGCACCTTGCTTCCATTACAGGGCCAAATTAGAGGACCAAATCTCGAATAGAGGCGGGAATTCGGACCTCATCGACTATCTCAGCAAAGAGGTAGTCACTAACATCATGCTCCGCGAACGCCTGCTCAAAGGCATAGCCGATGAAGGATGAATTTAGGAACTGGCCCTACTTTCTGCGTGATGAGGCAGACGACATTAACTATCAGGGGAAGCCTAAAGAGACCAGTGACCAGGCGGCTGATGGAAGCGCCGGCGGCCGCACTATCCATCACCCGCCGCGAGGTCGCGGCCATGTCGCTTTTCAGGGGCATTTTCACTGCCGCGGTAGCTCTTGTTTTCAAAAAAGAAGAGAATACCGCGGTGGACGCAATCAAGTTGGGCCACCTGCTGGAGGAGAACGAGGTCGCGGCATGCCTAAGCCTGCGTGGAAGCAAGGACAGACCCTCCCCCAGTACCAGGACGCCGGACGAGGCCGTGGGGAAGGCAGAGGCCTGCGCGCAACTGACAGTTGAGAATGACGAGGAGCCAGTAGACGACAGGCCAGAGGCCGTGGTGACCCCAAGGAGAAACCCGAGTGCGGCGCATCACCGGTGAGGAACGTCCGAGGCGAAAAGTTCTTGACAAGATCAGCGAATGGCGCCGTGACTCTGTGCTTGAGATGATTGGCCTAGACCCCTACGACGCTCGGTCTCAGTACGAGTTTCATCGGAAGAAAGGACTCAGCCCACATGAAGCCCCCATGTGTATCGACAAAAATACATGTGTGGGGCAATACCACTTCTACTGCGAATGCCCTAATGTCGCAGACGGCGACGACTTTCCCCACATCTGAGGCATGTGAACAGAGGCAGAGGAACGAGTCCAGCTGAAGCGTGCCACGCTTGGCACGCTCCCAGTGGGACAATCACTCCAATCAGACCCGCAAAGACACAGAGGGCGCCGGCTTCGCTTCGTACTATCCTACTTCTACTTTTAATGGTAGGTTAGCTACGCCCAAGTCTGATGGCTCTCGGCAAGAAAACATAGGCTTGGCGCACGAACACCAAAGTTCGGTCGACCTCAACGAAAAAGTCGATGATCCAATGGACCTTAAATATCCCTCGACGCACGCAATTCCCGCGAGGACTGTGGCACGAGTACGCAATCGTATCCACTCAAACATTCGTAAAGCAGGCTCTGAGTAGCAAAAATCTTTAAACCTTTGTCTTCGACGACAAAAGCAAAGTTATTGCACAAGGTTTTCACAATGAAAAACCAGTCCACAATGAGACAACAGATGCAAGGGAAGCTTCATCTGAGCAACAGATTTACGGTGCTAACGCGTCCAGTATTATTGATACAGGCTCGGACGCAAATAAGCTTGGCCGCAAACATCTCAAAGAGTTTGAAAAAGCCGGCATCTCTTACATAGTTAACGATGTAGTGCATGGTTTGGTAATAGGTATGATAAGTAGTAGGTGGACCGAGTATACTAGCCCTATTACTGAAAACAAGTATACTCGAGTACGAGTATACTCGGTCAGATTCGCATGTAGTAGCCTGTAGTAGGTAATACGCTACTACACTTACTACTCAACGAGTACAGAGTGTAATAACTCAAATTGTCATACTATACGGCAGCACTCAGAAATATGTGACATTTCGATGTTTCATGAAGCCCACTACTCGAAGTATGCACATAGGGTACTGCGCCATGTATAAAACGACATCCTTGAATGAATTCGCGACGAGGCATGTTTTTTGGGCCGGTATTGAGTAGTAGCAGGGCTACTACAACAAATATAATCGATTATACTCGCTGCAGTAGGTCCCGAATACGACACGTGGTATGACGCGTGGCAGTATGAAGATACTCAATTATACTCGAGTATACTCGCCTGGAAAACTTTGAGTAGTAGTTACTCATTTCTCGTTGCAAATTCTGCACATGTGTATACTCAATACTCACTACTCGGTCGGAAATTAGACCCATTACCAAACCATGAAAGGAATAAGGCACTGCATTGCAGTGCCTTCTTTCACAATGAAAGGCGCCTTCGGTACGGCATCGGCAACGGCCAAGTAGATATTTACACTATCTATCTTGCGGCTAGCCACAACTGAAAGCCCGGTCGAGTTTAAGAACATCCAGCTGTATCTCCATTAGAAATCTGACGAAATTATTCTCAGCCTGCCGTTCACAGATGGACTTGGTTTCAACATCAGCTTGTATCTGGCTAAACACCACGCGAAACTCTATGGGCTGTACTTATATCTCAAAGATGAAGTTCAGGCCGGATCAATTTGCGGCGAATTCACTCTGCGACTTGGGCCGGAGAATACGTCCCAATACAGATGGATACGCGCGCACCTCTTGATGACGCAGACCCATTAAAAGAGGACACCCCTTGCATAACCATATGTCAAGAAGACCATACAGAGGAAGAAGAGATTCTATTTTATGCTATGAAAGATAGGGCCTACAATGCAATCAAAAGCTATAGGGCTGACGCTTTATATCGAAAGTAGATCCCTATGAACGCTGAGACAAAGGTAGATTACCTTATAAAGCAATACTGTTCTTTTTTTCCTTCAAAAATAACTGGTAGACCCCCTGCAACATAGACTCCATTCGCATTCCTCTCAAGGAATAAGTGAAGCCCGTGCAAAGCAGGGTTCGCCGATATCAGCCACAAAAACAAGCGTTTTGCCGGATACGTGCGCAGGACTTGAAAGTGAAAACCTAGTCCGTCCCATTCGCAGCTCCGAATGGGTAGCCGCCCGGATCCTCGTCCCTAAGGCTCCACCGGCCATGTTCCACATGACGGTGTACCTTTCACCGATCAACAATGCAACGATCAAGGACGATAGGCCTATTCCTAATGTTGAGAAAAATGCTCCTCGATGAGCAGAAGGCGCATTTCTTCACACAAATGAATATGACACAATGTGTGCATGTCATGCTTACTTCCAAGTAAACATACATCCGGAGGATAGGCACAAGCACACATTCATAGGAGCGGACTATCATACCCTTATGAGCCACTCCGCTCTCTGTAAGGCGCAAAACATTCTGGCATTCATTTGTAAGTTGGAGCCACGGAATCATTCAAGGATAGTTCCAAAAATATTCTCATTTGGCTTGATGATTGGCTCCTTCACGCCACCACTTTCGCTGAGCACATGGAATTAATGGAAAAATTCCTTGGTCTGTGCCGAGATTGGAACATCACAATAATCCCGGGTAAGTGCTCTATTGAAACACAAAAGGCAAAGTGGTGCGGCCGCCGTAACGATTCGGCCGCACAACTTTGCGGCAGGAATCACGCTTGATCCCCGACGTAGCGACGGTTTACTCTCCATGCAGTGGCCCGAGACGGCCGGATATCTGCAGCAATTTACTGCGCGATAAAATGGATGCGCAAGGGCATCCTGGAGTGCACCAAGAATGTTAATCCGTTGCAAGCCCTGCTGTTGACCTCAACAAGAAGGCACGGTTCTGAAAATAATGCGCTAGAGAAATCGAAGTTGGGGTCTGACATATGGACCGCAGAGATTCACCATGAACATTCTGACAAGCTCTTTGGGGATCTCAAGCAGCTCATCGCTGAGCGAGTCACGCTCAGCCACTTGGATCCTTAGAAGAGGCTGTGCATGAATACCGACGCCTTAGAACATTAGCCGACGTTCTGACACAAATCCCACAGGAGGACGCGGCAAAGCCTCAAGCAGAGAAGCTCCAAGAACCACTAGCCGTTTTCAGCGGCGCCTTTACCGGCTCCATGTCAAGGTGTTCGATCTGTGAAAAGGAGGCTTTTCCATGGTCTAATCCATGACGCAGACGGACTACTACACCGCCTGCGCAGATACAAGCATATACACAGATCACCGCAACCTTATTTTTATCTTTGACTCGTTGAAGAGTCATCCAAACATTCCCGCGTATTTGGTGACTAAGATACAGCGCTGGGCACTCATACTATCTCAGTTCGAGTATATAGTGAGCAGTGTGCCTGGAAAGTTTAACTACTTCCCAGATCTTATGACACGCTGGGATGCTACTTCAAAAGTTTGCATAATATACGTACCGATTCCGGACGTAGAGTCCAAGGCTTTCGACACAGGAACGATTTTGGAAAAAAAGAGAAGTTCAGAAGGCTATGCCACCGAGTGAGGTTACTATGCTCACCGTGGATAGCGAGGCATCTCATGGGTGAATGCTTTTAGACAGAAACAGAGACGCCTCCAAACGGCGACCAAAATCAAAATAGATTTGCTGGTCATGAGCCACTGCGGTCCGGTAGGACACATGGCCAAACCGTTACAATTGAGGTTCAGAAAGAGGTGCGACGGTCATTTCGTCGAATATTTGACGTGTTGGTCAGGTGGGTCGGCTTCCCGAGCGAAGATAGTTTACAGGAGCTTCAATCCCTCGTCACGGACGTGCCGGTCTAGCGCCTTATAGTTTAACTCCACCGAGAAATATTCCGTGACCGCCGCCGCCCTCAAGGAATTCCAAACCCTTCTCAAGATGGCTGGCGAACAGCGTGCATAATTTATTATGTAGTAGCTCTAGCATTATCGCAGCTACATGCTCAAGCACTTTTAGACTTCCTAAAGGCAAGCAAGTGCCCGAGTATCCAAGTATATTCGGGGTATGATTTCCACGACAATCTGGAACGCGTTTCAAAAACGCGGGTCAACCAATGCTAGTCCTATGGCAGGTTAGCAGTTTGTTGTCGAAAGTATCTTCTACGACAAAGTGGAGAGGTTTACTGCCATGCACACCTATCATGTTAGTGTGACAAGAGTAAACCACAGCCACATGTTAAGCGGGAATGATCCTCTGCTAGGACACCAGAAGTCCCACCAACAACAAAGTTAGCGAACGGCAAAAAGGTCAGCCCATACTTACAAACCGCAAAGTTTGAGCCACACTGTTTGAGCAAGCTTGTCAAAACAACGGCAAAATGGACTTAGCCCTGGGAGTTGTGACTACTAGTAGTGCTGCTAACACTAACCGCACAGTGTATAGATATCTTCAGATTAGCGCTTCACTAAGCCTAGATAGCTGGAGGCACTGATGTACAGGTAACGTGTTAGAACGCCAAGCGTTTGCTTATAGTGATTTCATCAATGAAAACAACTGCTAACATCGGCTCACACGAGCCGTGCGTCACGCCGTGATTGCGCAACTGAGTTTCAGACGGTCTCATAACTAACTCATAGACAGTGCTATGAGCGTCGTATTCGACTGCCAAACATTAAACTCGGGTGAGTAAATTACGTGCTCACCTTGGGCCTGATGAGGAGATAGGTACCGACGTCAACGCTGACGCCTATCTCTTCTGCGCGCACCAACTCCCTCGACGTGACTGAGCGCCTGGACTACACTCACTCTCACTCTCTATCTCTCACTGAACAGGCTCGAGCTCTCTCTGCTCGGTGTCCAGCAGGTCACTCTAGTGCATTTTTTTGTGGTTGTGAACTCCACACTTTAGATATTCGGAGTAGCTTAAGCTAGAGAAAATTGTCTCCGAGGCGCGTCCGGGAGATAACGATGCTTAAAATAAACTTACATCTTTTCGGTGGGTTGTAATTCGTAGAAAGAGCTGATGGACTCTCTTTCTCTCCGGAAACGCGTATTTATTTCGTGTGGGTCGTGCCCGGACGCTTCAAGTCCACACTCTGGGACGTACTTAGAGAGTATATGACGCCACGCTGTGGTTGGCAGTAAACCTGCCATGACTTATCTCGCGTCCAGCGCGATTTTTTTTATTTTCGACTACACCAGGGACTTTGTGTCGAGACTGAGGTAGACGGTGCTTATGACGATCGGCATATAATATGCCGATCTTCATAAGCACCTTCTACCGCAGACTTGACACAAATTCCCTGGTGTATGCAGTAATAACCATTTCGCGCTGGACGCGAGGTAAGTCATGGCAGGTTTACTGCCAGCCACAGCGAAGTGTGATACTTCTTTCCCTTACTAGCGATGATCAGCAAATCTCGAGATTAACGGAGGAGGAAGGTAGGCCGACGTGGTACAAAAATCGCCTGCGGCAATCTTCTGTGCAAAATTCGAGGGATAACCTACTCATAAAATCTAATGATGAACTCACAGCATGTTCTTATCTCGCTCTTCGCGAATAACTACAGGCATTGGAAGCCCACACGCTCACGGCCGGTTGCTTGGAATTTAGGTCATATGTTTTAACAATTAAATATAGTAAATTATTTAAACGCCACCTATTAACGTAAACTTAGGTCGTAGAGGCTATGACATAAGTCACAACGCATGGTTGACTTAACCATATACAGGATGTTTTCAAAGAAAACAAGTTGTTACGAAACGCAAGCTCATTGCCTTGGAGGAACGAAATAGTTTCTTCCGCAGATTTAGCGTCCCTGCTGCTCGCAGCGGACCGATTAAAAGCCTTCCGGCGCCGACCCAACCCCAAATAGATACCCTCTCAATAAAATTCTTAAAGATATTCAAATCACCCTCCTTTTTTATACCGCGCTCATAAATTTGACATTACGCTTATGCCTTTCTTGCTTCATGAAATATTGAAATTTCGTTTCCTGGGATAGATGCGGAATACCAATAAATCCACATGAGACGTGAACATGTGCTCATCATCCCCGACCGTGACATTCTTTCTAGGCCCTTCATCTGTCCGGCGGATTCCCACGATGCGGTGTCTTCTACAACACGTACTAGGTACCTACTAGGTGTTCTAGAAGACAGCGAAGCGTGGGCACCCGGACATATGAAGGGCCTAGAAGGAAGTTCACGGTCGGGAATGACGACACAGGTTCATTTGTTGGATTACTGGTGATTATTGCTGGGGATCGCACGCACTATACGTTTGTAACAGGGATCTCCGCGTGAAAGAGTGACGTAGAATACCGCTGACTCAGCGCTCCTCGAGAGAAAAGAAGCGCCGTAGCTGACATACTCAGTGATATTTTCTGCACTACTACTAGTAGTGCAGAAAATATCACTGAGTACCAGTAGTGCACTAGTAGTTAATTATAATATATAGTAATTACGAAAATGTCCCTGCGGTGGTAGTTGATGTCAGGAAATAGTCCCGGGCACCGGGAGAAGGTTTGGTGCTGGGATCTTTTCTGACGTCAGTGTCCACCCCGATGACTTTTAAGTCACTAGAAATGAATACCCACATCCAGGGAGGCCTCACTCTTCGTGGCGCCGAGACCAAGGACCCCTTTAATTTATGAGCTTACTTTTTGTTGGGCTGTTCCGGATGCGCAGTCGAGCGAATAGTATCAGTAGTACTGAAAACTTATCTGCGTACCTCCCAGCTCGGACATGATTCATGTCACATGAACAGGGATTGTTAACAAGTGTTAAATGCAATAGGTGCACCGAATATAGTAGGTTATTACCGGATATAATCGGTAATAGCCTACTATACGGCATACGAGTAGTACTAGAGGTAAGAGTACCTCGCACTCAATGAGAGAACGCCTATTAGGCATACTACCTATTACCGAGCACTTATGACGCGGTACTCGGTAATAGTACCTACTACCGATATACCAGTTTTAATTAGTAGCCCCTTTCCCCGCCAGGGATTGGTGATAGGTTTGAGAAGTAATAGATGCACCGAGTATAATAGGCTATTACCGAGTTCCGAGTACTACTCGGTACTTGGAAGTAGCCTATTATACTAGTACTAGTAGTACTCGAGTACAGAGTACTAGCTAGGTGAGACTGTGTTAAGAGAAACTCGGTAATCTGTGAGGTGCTGGCTGGCATACTACCTAATAGAACACCGGTGATTGGGCATACTTGAAGCACACCGAGGAGCAAGCCTTGCTTGAGATCAGAGTAATAAATTCGCTGACGTCAAGCCCTTGCAGCCTTTTAAAAGACTCGCTGGCGAGTGGTTCAATGCAAGACTTGGTCTTCCGCTTTCCCGTGTCTTAAAAGGATGGAAAGCGGGTCTAGATCGTAGAAAGTAGAGAACTTGTTACTAACTATAGTATAGGCTACTTAGTGTTCTTCAAGTATCAAGTTGACAAAGTAGAAAACTTGCTAAAGTCTATCTCAGATAAGAGTGTACTTTTTAGATGGCATAGATGACAGTAAAACCCAACAGATTTAATAAATTTTCAGACATTGTCATCTGCTTACAGTACGCTCTTATCTGAGATGGACTTTAGTACTACCGAGCGGATCTCAGTTAGGACTAAGAGTCTTGAAGTTCTACCTGAGATCAGGTAAGAATGCAAGTCTCGTAGTCCTACCTGATATCCACTCGCTAGTAGTAGCAAGTTTTCTACTCTATCAACTTGATACTTGAAGAACACCAAGTAGCCTATAGCACCGAGTACCACAGAGTACCTACTACAACGAGTACTAACGAGTACTCTATAACCGCGAGTTTACTTGGTGTAGTAGGTAGTAGCTATTATTATTGTAATCGATGGGGAGGGTCGATGTAAGAGGTAATAGGCAATAGCCACTCGTTCAAGTAATAGGTACTCGGTAATAGGTCGAAAAACTGCCCTATTACCAATCCACGTTCCCCGGTTTCCTACTACCCTTACCCATACCACTGAAGTTAATAAATCCTACGGCAATTACTACCTAGTATTCTATTACCGCGAGTTTACTCGGTGGAATAAGTAATAGCTATCATACTCGGTGGGACGGATCGATGAAATAATATTACATAATAAAATTATGTACTATTATTTCATCATAATATCATAATAATATTATTATTATGTAATCGGTACTCTGCAATAGGTCAAAAACTGTCCTAATACCAATCCCTGGCATCATACTGTGACATGATGTCACATGAGCTCGAGCTTCCCTCTCCTGCATTTCAAAGGTATACTTTGTCGTCAGCTTGGTTTACAGGCGGCATCCACTGCGTCTAGCTATGACCTAAGCCCCGGGGCTTCACATGAATAAAACATCACAATGTAAATTATAACAAGTTAAGGCGCTGCGCGGGGACCCTTCTTGTGAAGACAAGCTTTCAGCGCCGCTGACGCTTTTAAGCGAATTAAAATTCTTTTACTGCAGCTTTCAGTGAAAGTGTACGTTGGTTTTACACCCTCCCCCCAAAAT
>JAULCF010648584.1:0-10801 GCA_032361265.1 Devaleraea mollis | reverse complement strand
CTTGCGGTCCGCAAATCCCCCGCCCCGGCTCGCCGCCCCAACTCCTCTCCGTATTTCAGCCGCTCCGCCGCGCCACCGTCCCGGTCTAGCGCTCACGGCTTGCGGTCCGTCAATCCACCTCCCGTCTCGCCTCCCACACTCCACCCCGTATTGTCGCCGCCCCGCCTCACCATCGACCCTGGCTAGCGCTCACGGAATCCAGTCGAAAGGCTCGCTGGCCGCCATTTCCTTCGCCCCGTCTCGTCGCTCACCCCCGTCCCCGTATTTACGCAGTCCCGCCTCGTCAGTTTCTCGGGCAAGCGTTCACGGCGTGCAGCCAAGAGGGTGGCTGTCCGCCAATCCCTCGACCCGTCTCGTCGCCCACCCTCATCCTCATATTTCCATACTAATTTACCAGGCGTCAGTGGGCAGTGCGTAGCAGTGAAATACGAGTCAGGCCAGCGAATATCGTGCGACACGGGCGCTTTTGTTCCACATCGACGGAGTCCAACGCTTCCAAGACTCGAAAGTCTTACGTTGCTAACTACGCATTTGCTGACAAAGGTTCGTAGTACCCCGCTTACTCTTCGTAGGTTACCTACCGTTTGAGATAGTACGTACTAACGTTCTACATCTTTTCATCTGCGTACGGTGTGAAGTAAGATTCTCATCGTGGCATCAGGCGAGAAGTGCGCCATGCGGTGGCTTGTTGATAGCGTCGAGGGGAATCTCGTCTACTTACGTAAGTTATATTTGCTGCAACGCTCGTAAGACCTCAAAGTAATACTCGCGTAGTTCAACTACGCGAGTGTTACTTTGAGGTCTTACGCAAAGTTTGCGTTATAGTAGGCACTGACGTTCCTCTTGTATTCAACTGCGTACGGTGCCAAGCAAGCATCTTATTGAGGCATTGGTCGAGAACTGCGCCATACGGGGGCGTGTTGATTGTATCAAGGTGCTTCTCGTCTACCTACGTAAGTTAGACTTGTTGTATAGGTGCTAAGACCGCATAGTAAGTAATTCACGGCACGCGATGTTTGCGTTTTTAGTGACGTGAACTATCTGTGTTCAGTTAAGACTGTATTTTTTTGAGGGAGATAATTCAATACAACGAACGTAATATGTGCGAGAACTATTTTAACAAAGCGCGTAGTACTTCCATAAGAATACTTAGTCACGCCGTACAAACTTCGCGAGGTGGAGGTGGGCTGACACTCTTTTCCCACTTCTTTTTATGAACACTTTACTTTGAAATAACAGGACGAAATGGATCTTTCACTATGCCCAGAACGATCAGAAATTGAGCGCCCGTCTCAGCTGATGAGTGAAGTAGAATATTTCATTGTCGATGTAGGGTCTGCAGAATACGATCCCGCTTCTATGTTTGGCCGAGTAACCCGAGCCTTGGAGTTGTGTTCTTTGGAAACTTTCTTCAAGGAGAGCTCGGGTGGGGCAGTCAACGCTTATCCAGTCGCTATCTCTCATGATCTCAATGGCAGTTTTTCATTATTCTTCGCGTCATTGGAGCGTAGATCTGAGTTTAGTAAGCTAATGTGCACTACTCTAAGAATTGGGAATGTAAGCTATAAAATGGAAGGCCTGATTCAGCAAGAAGACTCGTGGGAGAGGGTATGTTTCGCCTTGAGAGAACGTTCCATCACGTACGGACAACATGCTGATGTTGGTGACACTGTAATACTCGCTGGTAACGAAAAAGCCTTAAATATCGTAGAAGATGTCGCTTCAATCCGCTGCCACTACTTTGACGTCAAACACCGCATGAGAAAGATGGTTCAGAGAGCCGGACCATTCGCCAAAGTACCGAAGTTTATCGATGGTTTCAAGAAGAATCGCACAAAACTTGGACAATTGACGTCACCCCGTCATCCGGTACCGGAGTGCAGTCTTCGCGTGCTATACGTGCTAACGATCGTGAACTCAAGCGTAATCTTTCGAGGTCGCGCATGTCCGCGAGTATGCTAGGCAGTACTTCCATCAAGAAAAGGCGGAGTTCACTCAGCATAGGCAAGTCCGCTGTTCATGGCGCCGGTTTGTATGTCATGGAAAGTTTACCATCTGGTTCGTTCGATGTCGAATACGTCGGAGAAGTGATACGCCGACTTGTATCCGATACTAGAGAACGCAAATACCTCCGCGGGGAGGTCGGAGATTCTTAAATGAATCGTCTTGACGACAATTTCGTAGTTGAAGCCACTAAGAAAGGGTCCATCGCGAGATATATCAATCACTCCTGTGATCCTAATCTGTTTGCAAGAATAACTCTGTTGGATGGTGATTCCAAGATGGTGTTTTCCTCCAAAAAGGCTTTACACGCCAGTGATGAGAAGCTGTACGACTACAAATTCGCGTATGAGGGTGAAGAGAAGTTGATACCTTACCTGTGCGGTGCTTCTACTGCCGACTGACTCTGAACTAGATCAATATTCTTCCTACTGTTTCAGATTGACGATTGATTAAATGTAAGAAGAACAAAACGAAGCCAAGCTCATTTACGAAGGGTTTAGGTCCTCATGTCATTGAATTAGTACGGGAAGGTGGTTTCTCTCTAAGGCATATGCGATACACCTACAAAAACGCGTCAGGTTTTACTCATTGAATGTAGGCTTGAAACCCCCTGCAAGGAAAAGTGCATTAGCGATGACGAACAATCCACCTTCGTCCCTATGTCTGGAGTGAACATCTGGTGAAAGCAAGGTTTTCTGAGGGTATATTTGCCCACCGAAGACTAGTTCCCACTCTTCAACCTTGTGTGGCTTCACTCAACGACCCATATTCATGTCTTGGCTCAGCCTAGTCCACCAAGCACGAATTTTCGTCAAGACGTTCATACGGTCTACGGCCAAACCACGGCATCCGGAGTTGATGAGGCATATCCGACGGTCCTTGTTGTCAACTACAACCAGAGCGCAATGAGAGCTGGTTGCCAGCACGGGTATCAGAACTCGTTCACAGTTGTCGAATCTACTCGGCTGTGCCATTTGGCTACGTTCTCGAAGTTGATGTAACATGGGTCCCGCTCAGTTTTCTTGTCGTATACTGAGGTCAGAGCTTGGAAGAAGAACTTTTCAGCATGACGTTCTTCGGTGCATCCATCACGTCGCGTTTGTTCAATAGTATCGCGAAAGCGTCGATAGCGGTCCTGGGTACTGCCCTGTTTCTACATATAAGTAGACGGATTTCTCACAGTTCAACTCAATCATCTCGGATTGTTCTGCACCTGTCACTACGCAAAATAGCTCTCGTACGTTCTTGTCGCCAAGAACCCCGTATGATACACTGAAGTCAGTCGGAAAACTGTCAGTGAAGCTTCGCACCACAGGCGTCTCCATATTCCGTACTTCCTCTAATTTCATTTTCTCTGCATCTATTTCCACCCGTTGCTTCAGCAAGATAGCAAGAGGAACTGCGTATGCCCCATTGATCAGCACCGCCTCTTACGGAACTTGGTAGCGAATTTCGCTCCCAGGGTGGGTTGTCTGCATACATATCTGCTTCGATTTCGTTGGCATGTTCGTGACAAATGCTATCCGACAGCTGTGATTGTTGCCGGTACGTGTATTGCGATTTGGCACGTCGCGTTTTGTCTTTCCGCTTTCCTATGTAATGGTATGGTCTGGACTTTGAAGTTCGGGAAGGTGGGTTATCCCCAGCTAAGGAATTACACGACGTGTAGTCGTCGACGACTACATACTCAGTTTCTTCACAGTTCCCATACCAAAGATGATAGCGTATAATTTTTACCTGCTGCCTTCCTTTCCTTACATTGCAGCAAAGTATGAAAACCAGCGTTGGAAATGGGGATGGTTACCGGCGTGTACCTCGATCATCGATGGCATGATGCCACGGAGCGAAGCCTGTGCTTGAATCCTGCCGGTATTGTCGCCACCTAAAGATCGCAGTAGAACAGTGCGCTACACATTTGAGATATTCTTCTAGCCGCGACTGGCACG
This sequence comes from Devaleraea mollis, assembly GCA_032361265.1. NCBI lineage: Eukaryota > Rhodophyta > Florideophyceae > Palmariales > Palmariaceae > Devaleraea > Devaleraea mollis. Next base: position 6,851 of record JAULCF010648584.1, on the reverse strand, counting down.
GTCAATCTGTATTTTTCAGCAATGGTGCGTGCGAGATCTGGGATCAACACGATGCCTGGTGAGGCGCATTGCACGAAGTCTTCTGATTGGGAGATGCCTCATTGGGGGACGGGTTCTTGCGAAGATGCGTATTGCCACAATTCAATTTCGACTGAGTGGAATTACGAGGTTGGTACGTGTGACCCACATGAATCAAGGTTCCTAACAGGCTCAATTCTAGGTGTCGGTGGTTTCACCATGAGAAATAGGCATGGTTCTGCTCAGAGAGCTTTTAAATGCGTCTATCAATGTGGGAGTAAATCAAGATCTTGCCACTCAACTGACAGTGGGACGCGTCGGCGTGGATGTGAAGCGGGTTTCGACGTAGGAGGTTCGGACTATTTTGTTGTTCTATCAGGAGGAGGTAAGTGCTTACTCGAGTTCAACTCAAGAAAGATTATTTGGTAAGGACGAAGGAATAAAACTGGCTGCTTCTGTGCACTCATTGCATGATAACCTTCTAGGCTTGAGCTGTTTAGGCTTTTCTTCGTCCTGCGACGGTAGCAACTCCCCAAGCATAGCTACGGTCGATGAAAAGGTCCCTGCAGAGGTTGAGCATATTTCAAGTATGTTTATCGGCCGATAATCGGGTCTTGCGCATGGCACATCGTTCAGGTTGTATCTATCGCATGTATAACGCTGTTTACTTCCAGATGTTATTCTGCCGCAGATGTACTTGACAAATATTTCACAGTTCAACAGACTCTGCCTCGGAGGCGTGTGAAATACATTTAATGGACTTGACTTCATACTATTACTGTAGATCACATACGTTGTGAATACGAAGACCCAGGCTACTAGGATTCTGGGCTTCTCATGATTAAGACTGCAAGTAAGGTAAGGTACGGAAATGCTGGTTTACGATTTACGGTCATATGTGTGGTAATCCGGATGATATAGAGTCAAAAATCATTGGTAAGGGCCCCTAAATGATTTGATAGTATGACCTGAGCAATGGCGTGTCTAATGTTCTTGATTTGTTCTTGTCGATAAATAGGCCTTTGGTTTGAAGAGAGAAACATAGCCGTCGTAATGGCGAACACACCGATGACCAGTCTTTTTGCTGCGGGAATCCCGATCCTCATTGAACACTGGGCCAGTTGCGTTTGTCTAAAGCCCCGGAGTGCAATTCGCCTCTTGTTTTGAGAAAGACTTGGTACAACCACTCACGGATTTGTGAATGTTGGAAAGGCATTTTTTTTCTGCCATGAGAAGAGCGCCCATCCTCATAATATGCATAATAGAGAGTCTTCTCACGCATGTCTGCATACGTGAGTGTCCAGTGGACGTCTCCGATGTTGATTGGGAACAGTAAATGTCGAGTCTTGATATGTCAACGTGGTTGGACCACCATTGGACTCTGTCTAAATTGGTGACACCAGGCGAGGCGGTTTCTTCTTTCGTCTCATATAGTTTGGCGTAGAAGAAAGAGTTGAATATGTGGTATTTGCAGGTACTGCCAACATTCGCTCGATTCATGATACATTCGACAGAGTTGATTGTTTCATCGTTGAGCCATGAACCATGCGTGAACATTCGTTTGATGTATGTGCCTTTAATCTTGATGAGCCCCAGTCGGTCTGTCGGTACTACAGTAAATGTCTCGTCTCCCCCGAGTTGCAGAGATCTGTCGTCTTAGATTGTCAACATTATTGCGACTTAGTCTCTGAAAAGTGCCTCGTTTCGAACGAAGGTCGTCCGTATTTTCTGTATGATCTCCTGTTTGGTTTCCTGAAGAGATCACACACACAAAAACAGGAATACCTGGTCGACGAGGGGATGCGCGTGAGGTCGTTGAGGTATCTCTCGTGATTCTTCTCGTCTTGTCTCTGAGACCACTCGGTTCCTAGAGTTCGTTCCTTGTCTGGTTCTTTTCCTCACGCCGGCTACGAACTTCGAGCGTTGAACGCTGTCAGTCAACGACAGCTACTAGTTCCTAGTAGGTCACCTGGCACGCCGAATTGAAGCTCTTTCAGAGACAGGCTCTGGATGGTATTGCAATTCCTGCCAGGAATTGCAGTGGGATGTGCTACGATCACAGCACCGTCGTGGTCCCCGTACGTGGACAAGTTTGACGTTCGTGTAATGACGCCACTGGATAGGCTTCACTGCTTTCCATTTATCATACGTATGGCAGGTAGCATTCTGAAATGCCGACAGTGCTTACTGTTAATGATCGCCGGTTACTCACGCACGCCGGTGACCATCAGTTGAGTGTGGTGGGTCATCCTTCTTTTCGATTACTACGTACAAGGCTCTTTGCTGCGTTAGTGTCGGAAAGTATCACCGAGTGCCGCCTATCGTGTTAGGCTGCGTCATAACTGCCACTCGCTTGCCTTGGTATAGATGAAGATTTAGTCTCCAGAATATCATTGTCAGAGAAACCGATTCGTGTGTCGAATTCCCTTGGTCTTTATAGGTAGGGGGTGCGGCCTCTCAGGCTGCGTAGTACAGAAGGGTCTCCAAGATTTTTCAGTGCACGCTATCCCGGTTGAGTACCAGTGCAGATGACCTTCAACGAGTATTGTTATCCGTTGCATTTGCCTATCAATTTACATGACCTCTCCCACGCCTGGTCATAATGATGGATGTCAAATTTTGTTTGTAAATTGATAGACGGTCTTCCGTGGCCTCGAATGGCAGCGGTAAGTCATCAGCCGAGAACTTCTCTGCTAAGGGTCCGAAGTCGCTGGCAGATTCCAAACGTCGTCAAGATGCAGAAGGTAGTGAGACAGTAACTGATGTTACAGGTCCAGTGGATGCAAGTGGCAGTTCTTTTCGTGGTGACGCTGTTCCTTGTAGAGCTGACGAAGAAGTTCGTGCTCCGTCGCGCGGAAGTTTTACCGAAGTTAAGACAACCGCAAGGGGCGCGGGCAGTGATGGCCCTCCAGTACGTCGGTCTACACGTCCGAAGCGACGAAGCTCAAAATTATTCGGCGGAGATGGCGGTTCATCTTTGACAAAACTGCTGTCGGAGTGCTATGCGTTCGAAGCAGTGTTCGAATCTCAGGCTCAGGGTCCCAGACGTTACTCCGTCCCGACTGTGGATTCCTCTGGTGATGCAGCCGGGAAATCGCCAGGTGAAGAGGCCGATACTTGTAACCTAACCCCGCAGAGTTCAAGCGGTGTTCCTCATTCTTCGTCGGGAGCTAAGCAGGAACCTGCTTCGTTGTTCCTATTCGCTCCCAGGTCTCGCCATTCGACAAGATTCCTCTGAAGATGTTGCTGGGCAGGGAGTTTCTTTAGTTCATGGTCCAGATGCGGGGTGCTCCATGCTCGTGACGAGTGTTTGCGTAGAAAAAATACATGACGTGAACTTTAACCGCGGTAATAATGTTGAGGAGTCGCCTCTGGTGAATCCTTTGGAAACGCCTATTTGTGAGGTGCGTAATGGCCTACCTGTCCTAGAACCTGGACTCGGGTCGCCTGTTCAAGGGCTTCAAAGTGAGCCGGGCTTACCAGGAGATGATAATGGAGATATATTTGATAGCAGTTCTGCTAATGCTGCGAAACTTGTATCTGATACAGCGTCTGTGGTGCCTCGTCAAGACCTTGCCGATGTCGACAAAGGTGAAGATGATGGCGAAACTGGATATTGCATGGAAGAAAAGCACTATCTCAACCCCAAGCTAAGCTCCAATTGAGGACGATATTGGACAAGAGGTGAGTTCCCGGGGTAGCGGGGTACTTGAGAACGGTTCGAAAATTCCACTGATGGGCCTCCAAATAAACGGCAGACGAATGGGATTCTTCCTGGTTCGATGGGGACAGAATTTGAGTCGCCTGCGCACGCACCTTCCGGAAAACGTACCGTTCTTGACCCCGGTGGCGTAATCGCTTCTTCTAAAAGCCGCAATGGTGGTATTACAGCAAAAAGTATCGATTGTTCTGACAAGCGACCCGGTGATTCGACATATCACAAGCCTCTCTCTCCTAGAATTTCCACGGAAAATCGGACACAATGCGCGCAAATTGAAGAGCCGTAAGCCTGCAAATCCTCTCAAGGGACTAGTTACCGGCCGTTGTGATGTACTGGTCTCTGGGCTAAATCGAAAGAGGGGAAGCGATTCCGTTCCCTCTTCTCTTGCGGCTGTCACGAGTAGTGTTGGTGTACCGCAGGTAACGCCAGGTTATTCGGGAAAAAGTGGTGGAAGTTACCATGCCCCAGTTCGGGACTATACTAGATCGGGTGTGGGGCCTGGAATACGGACTCAAAATGCGGCTCCGATTAAGAATAAATCTCGCGTGGTTCCAAGTGAGCTCTTCGATGTGGACGAAAGTCCTGAGGACGAACAGTCCCATCTCGTTGGAAATACGGTAATGAACAGTGTGGACAACAGGGGGTTAACGTGAAGCGTCGTAGAGTCGGTCGATGCTTGGATGTCAGTTGTGTAAGTATGAGAGGAGATTTGAATCCCACGGTCCAGATTCTGGAGGCGAGGTCAAGGAGAGATGAGAGAAATGAAAAAAAACGCGGTTTTGAATACGAGACTGGAAGAATCACAGCGATCTACTGAAATCGAACTACGGCTATGCGAAACGAAGTTACAATTGGCATTTCGTGAAGTGGAAACAATGAAGTTGTTGCTCGCAAAATCGTCCACGAAGTCGGGGAAAAGGGTGCAATGTTTCTGAATATTGTCGCAGGTTCGAGTCCTGGTGGAGGTGACTTCGACATCCTGGACTTGATAGAAAATATCCGTAGAAAAAGGCGGACTGTCATGGGTACTAGTGCCGGAAAGTTTATCGCTGGCGACTCTGTGAATAATAGCAAGTCGCGTTCGAAGTTGAATCTATGTGAAGCGACCTGGGTAGAGTTTCATGCTTTGGAACAGACAGAAAAATATGGTTGTCTCTTAACAACAGTACGTGCTATATTCTTTTCAGTACTGTGATCCACCCTGGCTATGAGTAGAAGATCTTGCCGTTCTCCTTGTACTGATATTTATCTCCTCGTTTCACGTTCCACTTGTAGTTGGCGTATTTACTGTTCAGAAATCCTTCTTTATATGAATTTGCTGCAGATTTCCCCTCGCTGGTCGAGAAGGTGTTCCTTGAGCAATTGAAGGATCCCTCCCTGAACAACAAGGTGATAGGGAAGTACCCGTACAAGAAGAGGAAGTACACTGGGGATGGAACATTCGGGAACGTGCGATTTATGCCGCCTGAACAGGTTCTGTCAGGGTGGGATGTGCCGCTGATTGGTTTTGATGATTCCAAGAATCCTCGGCCCAAAGTTTGTTCTTCACAGCCGCACTCTGACTTGTTCGTCGGGGCTCATACGGTTGAAGAGGCTGTCTCCAACGGTACCAGGACATTGACTGGTTATGTGGATATGAACCCCTTGCGTATTTTATTCGTTGAGGATCCACACGACCACTCCTTCGGATCCCCCGAGTTTGCTGATGAGGGTTTATCCACATGCTCGTCGAACAATACCTTCGGGAGTCTTGGCTCCGACCTTTTCACGCGTAGGTTGGTCAGAACCACTCTTCATGACCCCTCTTTAGTTTCGAGTAAGATGATGGATCAAGCCATGAAGATATGGAAGGATAGTCTGGTGAATAGGGTGTGTGGATGAGTCCAAGACTGAGAAGCAGAAGAGAATGAAGAGATTGGGACTCTCTGGCGTTTAAGATCTTACCCCGAAAGATAGCGAGACTTTCATGCTGTCTCTCCACAATTGCATCTGTTCCTCTGAACCCTTGGAGAGGCTGGTTAGGAAGGAGATGGTTGCGACATCGGCTACGTTCCACCAGCCGTTCGATAATGGTATTTTGAAGGTTTTTCGTTTAGCTGAGAGCGATCCCAACTTGTGTGTTTCGGGTCGAACCGGAAAACGTTCGAAAAAGAACCGGGCCGAGCGCTACGGTATTTTGCATAAGGTAGATAAGCACGTAGCAATGTATGCGAAACTGTTCGATGAGTTCGGTGAGGGGAATGCCGTTGAAGACACACCCGGTAATTTCACTCACGCTATGACGTTCGAGGATTGGAGTGGTATTTTCGGTGGTTGAAGGCTGGTTACTGCGGAGAATTCCAAAGCTTTGCAGGCTCAAGTTGGGAAAATTCACGTGGGTTTCGATGCGGCTGCTCCAAATTTACTAACGTCTTTGTTGACGTCGAAGGATTTCTGGAAGACTAACGATTTCATACCGACGGAGTTCAATATAAGAAAGTCGGGTCCTTTCGCGGACAAGTTGTACATGACTTACGAGGCTCGGGTTGCAATGAGGAGTTACTAACTTATCTCACAATCCCTACCCAGGTAGTACCTGGGTAGGGATTGTGAGATAATCTACGTCTGGAAACACGCATCAGACAACATCTCTTCTCATATTCCCAAGACAGAGAAGGAAGAGTATTTCGCAGTCAAGATAATCCTTGGCGATACTACAGTCCGATCGCTCTTCGGGCCGGACATGATTTGGGCTGTTGGAATTCAATGTCGCAAGATGGAGTTGCTGCACAGCGTGAGTGTTTCTTCGCATGCACAGTCCATTCTTTACAGCACCCTCATCGGCAACGCCGGTCTGAATCTCCTACGTGTCATTCGTGAGATATTCCTGGAAATCCCGCATACTCGGGATGTGGAAGTAAAGTGTCCATTTTTATACTCGGAATATTCAGCTTGAAAGGTGATGAGGAAGTCTATTGGAGCGGAGGCTGACATTGCGATTCACGGTTACGAGGGAATCGTCTCAGATTCGATGAGTGCGGCAAGGTCGTATAAGGAGGGTACGTGCAGGTCAATGCTGTCAAGTGATACGCACAAGTACAACTTCTTCATGCCGGAAGCGCGGGTTCACAGT
>JAULCF010648473.1:0-10803 GCA_032361265.1 Devaleraea mollis | reverse complement strand
TTGGGTTTAGTAACGACCAATATTATTCGATTCGAACTTTTAATCTATTGTGCCTATTCTAAAAATATCTATTCTATTATAACTGCAATCATACTGTAACTATGAGAGTGTGTACATTCTTTTGTGGCACACCTGAAAGACCTGCTATTGGTCCAGCGAACGCAATGCCTCATGGTTGGAGCACCGAACCATGCCGTTATAGACTCGATACAGTCCCCCATTCTGAGTGCGTGTGGCAACATGTCCAAGTCCGTATCCCTGGGACGCTTTCTAGCGCACTGAAAGATACCAGAAATGCGACCGCGCCAGTGCGCTCACAGGTACCCACGCAATGACCTAGATGAACCAAAATTTCTGCTAGGGTACTTTGTGGATAAATATGGAAAGTTTAACTTGCTACACTGGTCTAGCATAAAATGCCGCCGCGTTGTTCGATCAACATTTGCAGCTGAATTTTTTGCTCTGATCCAAGGCCACGATTTTGGGATCGCAATTCAAGATACCATATCAAAGCTTCTCGGTCGACCCATTGATCTGTCTGTCTTTATTGATTCTCGCGGTGTATGGGATGCTATCATATCTCTCAAGTCGCTGACTGAAAAGCGGTTGCTAATTAACATTGCGTGTCTCCGTGAGTCCTATCAGAACGGCGAGCTTAGAAATTTTGCATGCATTGATACTGAGTTAAATCCTGCGGATGTCTTTACAAAGGAGGACCCGGGCAGCTACTTCGCTGAATCGATGACGTCTGTAATTCTGTCTCATAACATTGAAACAAATCTCGCCCATGCATGGGTTCCATGGAACTTTGCCGCATTGAAGATCAGGTTATCTTTCCGGAATTTTTTCTAGCAGAACCAGATCGCAACTCTGAGATCTGGAATCGAGTCCAACCAAGAGGGGGGTGTCATAGAGGCTGAGATCTACTGAAAGCTTTCATTGATATCTATGAGTCTTGGTGTACTCTTTGCACTAATTTTGCACGCTTGGAAATACAGCTTAATGGTGCAGCTGCTAGAAGCCTATGAAGATGCTTGGAAATATGCAGGAGGAACTCCTCAGAAGAATGGAGACTAAGTGCGGAAATAGCACCAGTTTAGGCTTCTTCATGCTCTTGCCTGCCTTAATCTAGAAAGTAAGGAGAAGTGTAGTCGGCTACACCATGAACCGCGAATTGCACTAGTTTTCGCAGTCTACGATTACTTACTGTCGCGGCAAAGAAGCTATTAGTAGGCACTCAACTATCTACATTGCGCGCTGAGGAATAAACCACCCGTTTTACCTGAGAATCGTCTGGAGAATAATCTACCTACGCTACCGCTCCTTGACCGGTCGAGACAGAGAATAAGATCAATGCTCGCGTTAGTGGTCTTTGCCTCGTGCAGAGTAGAGCGACCTAGTTCAAGATTTAAGCAGACTACTTTTCCTATCGAGGCTGTTTCAAGGACTTTCGTGGGTCCGAAAAAGCATATTGTGACACATCGAGTATTTTTGTGCTCAAGCCATTTTCGCTGTCATCTATCCGGGATATTTTCTGCAGTATCGTTTTTTTACTTACGTAAAATTTATCCGGTTTTAACTCTGAGGCGCAACATATTACCAGACCTCTCGAACCAGGTTCCAGAAAATTAAAATGATACCTGGTGAAAGCGACGAAAAGAATCAAAAAATGGCCCCGTGGCTACATATGCTTTTTGTTCAAAACATTTTGAAAGACTATACTGCTCTCAAAGATTCTACAGAAGTAGGAGCCCAAAGGCAGAGGCAACTAGACTAGTGCACATCCGAGGCCTACGGCAGCTTAGCATTTTGGCATTAGCGCAGATGAGTGTGACGTTGATACATTGAGGTATCTTTCGTCGACAGGATCCTGGAGATTGGTTAAATATGCTTGTCCTGATCTTTGAAAACTGTGCTACAGATTTCTTTGCTTGAGGGCCCATCGCTCCATGAACGTCCATGCAAAATGGACGAAACTGGTAGTCGCGTTTCCAAGTGATACCCTTATCCGTGTAGAGCACGAGGGCGACTTGTTTTTCTCGCTTGAGGAAGTCAGCGGTCTTGGTCTTCTCGTCTCTGATCGCAGCAGCACCGGGGGTCTTGCAGCTGGAGATGAAGACGGCACTCGAATTTCCGTTGTCTGGGATGGCCCCATGCACGGTAAAGTCGAATTCTGCAGACTTGTATCCCGGCTCGCTGCGGCCCGCCTCCAATGTGACGTAAACATCACCGAGGCGGTAGTCTGTGTCCGGCATGAGGTCATTTTCTTCTAGGCGCGTGGCGATGCCGCTCCCGACGAAATTCTCATCGCGCGTTTCGACGGAGATGTTGTTGTGACGCTGGATGCGGCCGTATACCGTGCCACAGTTGGCAAGGGAGAGCCAAGAAAATAGGTCTATGTGCATCCCGCAGGTGTAAAAGCGGGGAGCGCTTCCATCGGCAGCAACATCGCAAATGGCAGCGCCGAGCCACACTTGCATCCACATGAACCAGGTGGATGAGGGGAGTTCATGCTGGCCAGGCAGAATTGTCTGCCGCGCGTGAGCTTTCGGCATAGAGATAGACTTCAAGCGGGGTAGCTTAGTCTGTTCCACGACGGGAATGGTGCAAGGTTCGAACGCCTCTGATGGCCAGAACTTTGCAGCCCTCCTCTTCTGGAAAGCCCTAGAAATGGTGGATTGATTATGTCCAGAGTGTCGTATAAGGGAGGGGAATTCAGGTCGTCGGTGGGTGCCACGTCGTGCTCTTAATATAGGGAGGAGAGCAGAGGTGAGAGGTGCTGTCATTAGGGAGGCAGGGCGCTGCCGCGGGAGCGCAGAAACAGCGCGCGCAATGTCGGCCTTCGAGCCAACGTATGATGGCATGGCTACGACGCGGGCGGGGAGGAGGCCGAGCCCTCCGTCTTAACGGTCCAGGGATGCCTGCACGTAAGCTGCCGGAGGGAGGCTGGGGATATCCGGCAGGAGGCGGTAGGTCCATTGAGCTTGCTACGTATCGTACCCGTCGAGCAGAGGCCTCGTCTGCTCGGGAGGATTCGCGCGAATGATGTGGATTATTTGGACTACAGACGCGCTCATGCGATGCATCTCCGTCGAGATGTGCTGGTCTTGCATGTCAGCTACGGCTGATAGGAGGTCATCGACGCAGTCCATTCGCTCGCGGAGGAAGCCAGCAATGAATCCATCGCTTCCGATGGGCGCTCCATGGACCTTGACGGCAGGCACTGGTTGGAATGTGTCTGAGTCTGGCGATACTTCGTCCACGAGAAGGGAAAGGAAACGGAGAGATGAGGATGCGATTTTCATGCAGGTACCATCGGGGCTTCCAGAGCTTGGCTTTATCTACAGTGGGCCACCAAAGCTTTGACCTTTTGATCTCTAGGTGGTAGCCTAGGGTGACGCCGACGTCTTCGAGAGTGGTTGTAGCTTTGACCAGCTCAGAGATCGGGGCAATGAGTTTTCCGTCGTCGGCACAACATACGATCAAGTATAGGTCACAACTCTCTTCAAGCTCTTCAATGAGTGGTTGAATGACGAGCGATAAGAGGGACATGCCTAGAAGATCGCCTTGCTGAGTCCCAGGGAGCGATAGTATAGGATGCTCCCCTGCAACAAGCCAGGGGGCGCAGAAATAATGGCTATGATGCTATACCATATTAACGTATGGTGCGATGCCAGCGGCATGTATAACTATTGCGTCGAGGATCATCTGCCTATCAACTTCATTGAAATCGTTACGGGTGTCAATAAAAAGAGCGGCCCTGCAGGGATCTCGGCCATGCGTTGCCAATGATTCGCGAAAAGCATGCATTTCGACCTCTGTTCCGGCAAGGATGCCGTTGGCTATCTGGTGCGGAGCGAAGTCGTTCCACGTACCTGGCAGAGCTAGTTTCATTAGACAACATGATACTAAACGACGAACTACGGCACCTATGAAAAGTTCGGCTTGGAGCACGCGAGGAGAAACGCCCGGGCGTGATAATTGGAAGCCTCTGCACTCGCTCCATCTTCGGCCATGAGGCATACGAAGTCATGGAGAGCGGAAAGCCCTGAATGATCGCGCGTTTCGCCCGTGCGCGGGTGAACAAGGAGCTTCAAGTGCGGCACAGGCATTCCTTTTGGGCCTGCCGCGGAGGGATCATCCATCTTTAGTAGAACTCTTTTCATGAGCTTTCTCGAAGGCATGGTAGCGGTGGAAAATGAGGATGGAGGCAGGCTAGCAACCGTATCCCGCTGCGGGTGCAAGGCACGAAGAGCCGCGATAACGTCCTCGTCGTCCAAGTCGGCCGGGCGGGAATGCATAAGGACGCGGAGAGAGCGGCGATACTGAGAAACTTGGGAGAGGTATCGCGCTCTCTCCACGCGCTTGGCTGCAGCTGCTTGTTCGCGAAGATTCTTAGACAGGGCAGCTGGATTTCGTTGCAGCCAATCTTGCTCGGCTTTGGCAGCGTCCACAGATTCATGCCAAAGCTGGACTATGGGGTCGCCACCAACCATAGAGCGCGTGATACATGCGCGCATAGCGGCAATTTAGAGTGCGTCATTGCCCCGCCCGTCCTCACCTTGGCATGAGCGCCTGGCCACAGCGAGTATGAGAATTTCAAGGTCTTTTAGGGCAGCGGTGGTGACTTCAGCGTCAGCTGGCGATAACGCCATGCGCGCGTGCGAGTCCTGCATATCGACGTAGGATATTGATGTGGAGGGCTCGGTAAGCCTCAAGGCATGCCCGAGGGATACGGGCAAAGACACGCGCGCGGGAAAGCCCAGATGTGCCCATTTACTCAATGAATGGACGCGGGCACGGTAGTGAGGTGGGTGTGGCGGCTGTGAAGAGAGGGTTAGCGTGAAGAGGGGAGGTTTGCTTCTTCTTGCCACGGCCGTATACTGTGGAATTCTTGACAGATAGCGTGGTGGATAGAGATCCGTTCGGCATGCACGGCAATCTCGGCTCACAGTCTAGGCGCCATCGTCGCTCGACAGGGTCCCTCGTCTGTGAGCCAGGAGCTGGTTTGCGAAGGGCGGTGCATGCAGGGAAAAACCTGCTTCCTGCGCGAGCCGCCATCATGGCCATAATGCCTTCAAGACGGCCGACGTCGGAGACGATAGCGCGTGAGTTTTGCAGGGAGGTCTCTGAAATGAGGGCATCGCGCAGGAACTCGAAGTGATAGATGACGTGAGTTCGCCACGTGCGCAGGTCAATTGCAGGCGCGTGCCTGGGCTTCATGAATCGTTGTTCGCAGAACAAGCCGGCCATGGGCATGGAGAGCACGCATAGTCTGCCACTTTAGCTGGGGGACGCCCAGGAGGGCATCTTGCGGGAGGAACTTGGACGTGGCCGCGGAGGAGGGGAGGGGAAATGGATTGGAGATGAGGCGCCTTTTTCTTGTTCTTGGGCTTGATTTTGATCTTGTCCTTGAATCCGGTGCTCGCTAAGAGGGAGAGCCGAAGCCTCGCCGGTCCTCGGCTCTCTCAATTCCCCCTTGGGGTGCCCATGTGGACCGCGCTCCGCAATATGCCGCTGCGCAGAGAGAGAGCGCGTGCGTAAAGAAGGGTCCCCAAGGTTCTCCCTATTCTTCGGGTGTCACCTTCCCATCAGCGTGTAGGCAAGAAGGAGGCATCGACGTCTCCAGAACCTGCTCGCCAAGCCGGGATTTCCTCGATCGGAGACTTTCTAGTATACGTGGCCAGACGGCGCTTTCCGGAGAGAAGGAGAGAGGCGGAGGGAGGGTAAGGTAGGATCGGAGCGTAATACACAAAGTTACGAGGATACAGGGTACTCGTCGCGCAGGGAGGCTTCATCGTTGAGAGGTGGGGGATGTTTGTTGCTTGATCAGCCGACGTTTACGGATTTAGCGGCAGAGTGCCGCTCATGACGGTGCAGAACCAGGTGGCGGATGGGGAAGTAGTGGCCCACGCGCCGCCGTTGGGACCACTGAACCAGAGGGTGCCTTGGGAAGTAGCAAGGAGCCATTCGCTTGATTTGCACTCAGCGCGGGGTGCGGGAAAGGCGATACATGTAAGGCCGTCAGGGATGTTGAGTATGTCTTCAACCGCTTTGTCTGCGGCTGGACGCTCTTCGTCTGAGATTCCGTCGTGTTCGCGGCCGAAGAGGAACGGTTGGGGGTGACGCATGGATCAGTGGGAGGGTCCTCGCCGATGGAGAGAAGGGCCGCTTCAGTCTCTGCGGCAGGAGAGGAAGGCGCGCTTTCGGTGGGGATGGGGCGTGTCGCGTTGTGGAAAACTTCAAGGCGGGCAGCACGGTCTGCGGTAGCAGTGTCTGCGGTGGCCGTTTCCTCTGCTGGTGTCGGTTCAGTGTATGGAGGGGCACTAGTTATGCTGCGAGCGTTGTCGTGTGCGGTACCGTAGTTATCGATAGCGGTATCGATTGTGATTGTGGAGGCAGTAAATTTGTGATGGGTGTGTTCAGTTAGGGACCCGACTTCTTCCTCAGCTCCCGTGATATATCCTTCAGCGGCAGCATCGGATACGACCGGGATAGCGCTGAACTTCGTAGCACAAGCACGCAGCGCCACTGCGCGAGCGCGGCGGGCCTCGCGAAGGATCGCAGCGGTCTTGGGGTGGGCAAGGGCATCGAATTTCTTGGCAACTATCACGCATCGACAGAGGAGGAGGGAAATTTCAGCGGCAGGGCTGTCGACAGGTACCTTGGAGGCAAAGAGGAAGCTGGGGCGGCCGCGGCCCAATTCTGCGGTCGTGTAACGGATCTCTTTTTTAACAGAAGTGTCGAAGAAGAGGGCGGTGTATCGACCAAGATAGCACGCGGGGGTGAGAAGGCTTTTGTCGATGGTAGCGTAATCGAGGCCTGCGGCGCGCGCGGCGCATAGGATGAGAGGGTCAAGAGTAGCGTGTCCGCCAAAGAAAAGGACATCACCAGTGGCGTCTTTGTGACCAATAAAGTAGACTGACCACCGACTGTGCTTCGGGACGCGGGCGCCGATTACTTTGTGGCGAGGGGCGGGAGCAAGGGAAGACTTGTACATCTCGTCAAGGGTGGCGGCGGCGTCCTCGAAAGAGTCGACGCCAGTGCCGAGCTTGGGGCGTCGTCGCCGGCGTGGAAACAGAAGGACGCACGGTCACTATCAGCGATGCCAAGGACATCGTCGCGTGCGGCGTCGGCGGCGAGTTTGCGTTCGCGGGCGAAAGCGGCTTCCGCAGACTTGCGGGATTTTAGTCACGCTTAGCTTGCGCCTTGGCGTCCGAGAGCGTTTGCGCTCATCATTCGCGGCACAGGGGTCAAGGCGCCTCTGGATGAAGGCTTGCGTCTGGGGGTTGGTTCCGTGGCCGCTGACCCAACCACCGCGACTACCGTTGCGGGCTCCGCCTCGGAGGCCTCCGCTTCCATTGGGACTGCCCCGTCCGGCAGAGAAACTTCTTGGGGACGATCTCCGCTGCCGCGGCCTCCGTCGTCTGCTGGGCGTCTAATACGTCTATCACCTCCGTCATCGACCTTTCCTCCGCTTGCGCCTCCAACCGCGCGTACACGTCCATGGCGTCCACCACGGCCCACGCGCGTCCATCCGAATTCGTGTGAATCATGACCAACGTCAGGGAGTCCTTCGCTGTCGCGTGTGTCGCCGGCAGTGTCGGTCCCGGCACATAGGGCGCCTGTGTGAAAGCAGCGCCGTGGGAGTCGGTAGAGGCTGCGGCGCCGACGGAGCTGGAGGTGTTGGCGACGTCGTTGAGGTCGTTACCGACGTCTTTGGGAGCGTTCCCGACGTCTCCTGCGCGTCCGCCTTGGTTCGGGCAAGAGCTATCGAAGCGTCGCGCATAAGTGGCCCACCTATTGTCGATGAGAATGCTCTGGTGGCGAGGTTTTTGTCTTTGAAGTTGTATATAATAATATTTTATATTATATAACATTTTAGGACTGGCGGGTTTCTGGACAGGAGGTTGCACGCGCCGTGCGTGGCGGTTCAGACTTGCGCGCTGGGCGCGCCAAGATCTGGACCGCAGCGGTTTGCCCCAAAACTGGACCAAGACAGCAGGGGATGTGCCTCCGTTCAGACCCAGCACAAACCGAGTTTGTGTGATGGGCGCGCTTGAGCCTTTTCATGGCTTTCAAGCGTGGGAAAGATTCCCTGCTGCTAGACGTCCGGCCGCCTCCCGAATTTTGAGGCGCCACGACGTACTTTTGCCCGCTCGATCATGGTGAGGGATCGAGCGGGTACTGCGCCCCACTTGGGGCGGCTGACGTAGTTAGTTGCTGCGGTGCAGCTAGCCCCTTGAGCTGGAGCATGTTTGCTCAATGCATCCTAGTTTGACGACGTCACCCTGATTTTAATTGTGAAATGGAGTGACTAGCTTAGCGACGGATGCATCCTTCTGCCTGGATTTTATCAAATATCGACCCAAAGGGTTCCTTCCCCCCGACCTCTTTCTCCCTTCCTTTCCATGCCAACTGGTGCCTGCAGCCAAGTGTGCCTCGGTGAGCGTGCTTGTGCCAAGCATTTTAGGCAAGAGCTCCTCTGCGGGAATTGATTTAACCTGTTGGTTCCGGGGCGTACTTATTGTCCACACAGACGTCTCTTAGGCTTGCGCCGCAGTGCTAATACCACCGGCGCGCCTACCCACGCCCTATCCACCAAGTCGGGGCGTCGGGAGCGCTTGATTCGCATCGCAAGTGCGGAGGACGCGAACGGTGTTACCGCGCCTTCTGGCTCTGTCTCTTCTGCTGCTGCCCCTAGCTCACCCGCTCGATTGGCAGGTTGCGGTACGGGACAGTGCCGGACGCGCAGTGCAAGGCCATGCGGCGCACGTATGCGGACCTCTACTCGCGGGTGAGGTGCACGTAATTTCGGAAGATCTCCGATGCCCACCCGACGAGCGCCTTCACAGCTTCTGCGCCCTCCAGCTCAAATAGCGGGGTGGCGCCGCCAATGCGCAGCGAGTGCGCCTTGCCCACAAACTGATGGAGCTTGTTGGACTCAAACTTCCTCGACATCCAGCGACGGAACTCGATCTTCGTGATCTCCTTCCTCATCGCTGGATCGCTAAAGACAGGCTGCTGTGCCATGTCGGTACCTCTAGGGTCACCGTCACGCAAGAAGAGGCGCTTGAGCGCGTTGGCGGGGCTCAGCAGCTCACTCGCCGGCCCCGTGGAGAGGCAGGACTCGTGCCTGTACATCCATGTGGGGTCCGTCTTGGGGGGATTGTGGTTGATGACAATATAACGCCCCCTTCTTCGGTTGGCCGCAATCTCGATGCGGCCGCGATGGAGCCGGAAGTACGGTTTCCTCCCCGTGCCGCCTCCTCTGGGGAGGAGAGGAGATCTCCCAGGCGCTTGATGTCTGCCCAACAGGTGTTGGCTACTGCCCACATGACTACATCGATGTCGCTATCCTCCAAGTCACATTGCTTACGCATGGCGAGCATTTTCTCGGCCAGGATTGGCGGGCGTGGTGGCTGAGGCTCCTTGGTGACCTCGATCATGCGCATGCTGGAGCACCCCTGGGGGCCGCAGAGCCTGAGGCCCACCGTGCGTTGCACCCGGCGCTCATAGTAGAGCCGCGCGGTGGACACAAAACTAGATGCGTAGCCAATCGTGTTGCGGCCCTTTCGTGTGCCGGCAAGCTTCTTCTTTCCCGGCTTCCTCGGCACCCGCGAGGCGTGCTGCTTGAAGGTGATAAGCACGCCGTTCTCCTCCTGCAGCTCTTCTGCAGAGGGGTGCGGCTTCGTGGCGAATTTCTCCGGGTCGATGCCCGTTCTTTTGCAGAACTCGACGAAGAACCGCATGTGGCTTCCGTATGTCTTCGTGGAGGGTGATGGAGCGCTGGCGACGAGCTTCTGTTGCTCGGCCTCCAGCTTAACGTGTTAGGCTTGGCACTCGCGCTCAGCGGCGACGGCGCGCACCCGAGAGCTCGACCCGCCAGGTGCAGGGAGTGTTCCTTGTAGGCGGCCCATCTAAGCGCTGCCGTCTGTACAGATGCTGCTCCGGCACATCGCTGCGAGTGGTGGTGGTGGTTGGCGGCTGTGTGCCTTTTTTGCCTTCACACCCTGCCTCGCATGTGTAGCGCGTGGCCTGTCCTAAGTGGCGCGCTGACGCGTTGGCCACGAAAGGCGTGTGAAGAGGAGAGGCACCTCTCCTCTGCCTTGGATCAGACCGTTTGCAGGTTATGATCCTCTCCCGCCGGAGCCACTGTCTCGGATGGTGAGCCGCTGGTGTCACTTCATGACACACTGTCAGAGGAAGGTGGCACACCCAGTTACATCTCTGTCTGACATGACCTAGATGTCAGCGAGTTGCCAACTCTGTGTGACAAGAGCTGTACCCGCGTGCGCTTGTGCATCGACTTGTGCGCAGCTTGGGCACTTGCTCGTGTGTGCGGCTGGCTCTCATGCGCGTCGCGCGATTTTAGCGCTCGCGGTAGATGGAGGCTTCTGGCCAATGGTAACACACGGTGTGGTTTTATTTGCATAAGCTTGCGTGCAGTAGTTTCGAATAGCGTTAGCGAGTTTTTTGGCCTGCGCAGCTTGTTTGCCGCGGTTGCTTTTTGCTTCTAACTGGCGGTGTGCCGCCCCCAGCTTTTCGCTTAGATGGCGAGGTTGGAGTGCGAGCTGTCGCCGCGCTCGTGCTCCGAGGAGCGACGCTCCTCTTCGAGGCGATCCGCTTCTTCGTCAGCTTCCTCGGTGGCTCTCATCATTTCTTCTACCCGCCAGTTTCCCTCTGTTTGTTCCAGTGAGGCTACTACTCGGATGGCTCGAGACACATACCCCTCCCACACCGCACAGGGTTCGAGTTGGGTGGGCATGGGGATGTCCTCCTTTAGGAATTCGCGGGCGACGC
>JAULCF010648251.1:0-10809 GCA_032361265.1 Devaleraea mollis | reverse complement strand
CGTGGCCAAAAATACACTGTACTTCTTGTTGTGAACGTCGCTCTTGCACAGTGCAATTACAATCAAAGCGTACACTACGAAATGTTTTCACACTGTGTTGCTGACGCGTTTTAAAAACGAAGTATTAAGAATAGTTGACTGTACGGTGAGTGAAATAGGTCACTCGACTATTGTGAAAAGTAAAACACTTTTGAAGTGAGTTTTTTCTTGAAAAAATGTGAAAACTACTGTAAGCAATCGTGTCGCTGTGTCCAAGCTTGACAATTTGTCCTTATCCTTGAAGGATCTCGCCCCGATCGCATCATTCACAAAGGTGCCGCCAATGAACCCATTGGCAAAACTGTCCCCAGGCGACATGGCTAGTACAGAGTTAAAAACTCTGAATATATTCAAGGCTGCTCAGTTGATAGAATTTGATAAAATACACGATGCCATCCATGATATGCATCGGCGTGTATCTACATCCTCTCAAGCAAATAGGTTGCAGAGATTAAGCGGCACAATAAGGCCACAAACGTCAACGCCATCAATTTTTATGTCGGTGATTTCGTGCTTATTGGGTACCCGCAACCACAAAGGTGAATAATCTCACAGTCACATTAACAGGGCCAGCAAGGGTTCTAGGTTTTACTACGCCCCTTGTTGCAAAATTCAAAACATTGTGGATGGTAATGTACAAGACGTCCACGTGTCGCGTCTAAAGTTCTATAACTCAGCCACACAGGATGTCACAGAGGAGCTCAAAGAGCACCTCACCTACCAGCAGAAATCTCTCCACCTAGTAGAAGAACTCAAGGCAGTGCAACGGGTTGAAATTTTGAGGTGTTGGTAAGCTGGGTCGGCTTCTCGGACGCGTAAACAAAGGAAGAGCTCAAAGTCCTCGCTTCGAATGTGCCGGCCCGGCTGCGGATAGTCTCGCGGCACACCACTTCCACGGTCCCATGTTTTTGAGGATGAAAGGCTGAGGTGAAGTGGTTTCTGGTTCCGAGTACAGCCGCGAGCTTCGTCATCACTTAGTTTTTGAAGTGACTGCACTGGTCTGAGACCCATGTATTAGGGGCTCTGAGGTTGCCAATCCAATTATTCAGAGCTTCCACCGCACTGTCTGTGTCACAGGTGCGGGTTTTGACAAGCCAGACAGAACTTCTGAAGTTATTCTTAAGGATAAGAATGTACTTCCAGATTTGTTTGCCCTCTGACATGGAGAGATAATAAAAATGCAGGATTTTGTTAGGTTTGCTCGCGTGCAGCGTATGAGATTGCTCGCAAGTAAATCGGGTTTTCCCTTTGGTCGATTGACAGTGCAAGAATTTGCTGACAAATGTCTTGATGTCATCGGCAATACCGTTCCACGTGAATTTGTCCTTCGTTTGGTTCGTGGTGACGGCTTGGCCTTTGTGTCCTGCCGGGCCACAGTGGCCCATGATTAGAAAATCTATTTTGATTTGCGTCGCCGTTTTGGGTGCATATATCCTGCCATCTCGAAGAAGGAATCCGTGAGATGCCTTGCTATCTACGGTGAGCAAAATTTCTTCAGCCGGTTGCATATCGTTTGAGCTGTTCTGATCTTGCCCAAAATCACGTCTTTGTCGAATGTCGAATGTCTGAGATTACACGTCCGGGATTGGCACGTAGAGTCGGCGTAATTTTGGAGCAGCACCCCAGCGTGTCATAAGATCGGAGAAGTTAAACTCCCCAGTCATATGGCTCGCTACATACTCTAACCGAGAGAGTATGAGTGCCCAGCACTGTATCTTAGACACCAAATAGGCGGGCATTTTGGGTGACTCTTCAAAATATCGAAGATAAAACGAGGTCACTGTGATCTGTGTACATGCTCGTATCGGCTCAGGCGGTGTTGTAGTCCGTCTGTGCCATGAAATATACCATGGCAAAAGCCTTCTTTTCACAGAACGACCACCTTGACATGGCGCCGTTTAAAGCGCCGCTGACGAAGGTTAGCGGCTCGTGGCTTTGATCTGTTTGAGGATTTGCCGCATCTTCTTGTGGTATTTGCGTTATAACTCCCACCCGGTAACGTTCTGAGGCTTCGGTGTTCATGCAGAGTCTCTTGTAAGGATACATATGGCTTGTGATTTGCTCTGCGATGAGCTGCTTGATCATTTCAAAGAGCTTGTGAATATCTGGGGTCCATATGTCAGTTCCTCCAGCGCATTCTTTTCAGAACCGTGCCTCTTTTTAAAGGTCAACGGTAGGGCTTAAAAAGGACCAACATTATTGTTGTTCTCTGGGATATCCTTGCGCATCCAATTTATCGCGCAGATAAATTGCTGGAGGTCTTGATCGCGCAGATAAATTTCTGGAGGTCCTGTCGTCTCGAGTCTCTGCATTGAGAGGATCCCGTCGATGCGGCGGCCTGCGAGGGTGATTCCTGTCCCTGTGATAATTCTTCCGCGCCACTTTGCCTTTTGTGTTACTAGATTTCACTTCCCCGGGCTGAGGGTGAAGTTACAAGCTCGGCACAGCGCAAGGAAATTTTCCATTATTTTCATGTGCTCGACGAAATTTGTTGCGTGGAGCAGCCAATCATCAAGCCAAATGCGGACAATTTTGGAAATATCCTTAAAAGCTTCCGTGGCTCCCACATGCAAATTAATGCCAGAATTTTTTAGCGCCTTGCAGAGAGCGGAGCGGCTCATACAGCGTATGAGAGTCTGCTTTTCTGAAGGTTTGCTTGTGCCCATCCTCAGGATGTATGCTAACTTGGAAGTAAGTATGCGTCATATCCATTTGTGCAAAGAAGTGCGCCTAATGCACATCAAGGAGCATAGTCTCCTTATTAGGCATTGGCCTATCGTCCTTTATCGTTGCATTATTGATCGGTATAAGGTCCATATTCATGCGGAAAATTACCGGTGGAGCCTTAGGGACCAGGATGGGGGAAGCTACCCATTCAGAGCTGCGAACTGGGTGGACTAGGTTTTCACATTCAAGTCCTGCGCACGTATCCGACCAAAACGCTTGTTTTTTATGACGGATATCGCCTAGCTCTGCTTTTGACAGGCTTGGCTCCATCTTTAAGAGGAATGAGGATAGGGTCAATGTTGCAGGGCGATCTACCAGTTATTTGGGGAAAACAGAACAATATTCCTTTATTAGGTAGTCTACCTGTGCCTCAGCGTTGTTAGGGATCTGCTTTCGATAGAAAGCGTCAGCCCTGTAGTTTTTGATTGCATCATAGGCCCTATCATTCATAGCGGAAATTAAAGCATCTTCTTCTTTAGGGCCTACTTGCCCTATGGATAGGCACGGGGCGTCCTCTTCCAATGGGTCTGCATCATCAAGAGGTGCGCGCGGATACATCAGGATTGGGACGTAATCGCCGGCCTAAGTCGCGGAGTGTTCCCGGTACACTTTTGATGCGACCTGAACCCCATCTTTGAGATCGAATTTCTGCTCGTCTAGTTTCTCATGGTTTTTGACCACTGGTCCATCTGGCAGTTGTGAGCTGATGTTGAAACAAACTCCATCAGTGAACGGCAGGCCGGTGATAATTTCGTCAGCTTTCTCATGGAGATACAGATGGATGTTACTAAACTCGACCGGCACTTCAGCTGTGTTTAGCCGCAAGGTACATAGTGTGAATATATCCTTGGATGTTGCTGATGCCGAACCGAAGGAGCCTTTTATTGTTAAAGGCGCCAATGCATCCTTAATTTTGTAAGGTATGTCATCTTTTCAAACTATTTGAGATGTTTTCGGCCAAGCGGGTTCACTTCAGAGCCTGTATCAATGATACAGGATGTGTTTGCGCCGTGAATCTGTTGTTCAGATGAAGTATGACTGGCATATTTTGTCTCCATGTGGACGGGTTTTTCATTGTGGAAACCTTGTGCAATTACTTTGCCTTTTTCATTGGTGACAAAGGTCTTACGCTTTTTTCTGCTCAGAGCCTCATTAAGAGCGCTTGATTAAAGACGTTTGCGCACTCGTGCCACAATCCTCGCGGGGATTGCATGCGCTGAGGGCGTGTCCAGATCCATTAGATCTTCGACTTCTTTGTTGAATTCGGACGAGCTTTTTTGTTCGTCGGCCAAGTCTGTGTTCTCTTTACGAGAGACATCAAGCCTTGGCACGAATACCTGCTGTTGCGAGTGGGATAGAAAAATCCGGAGCCGGAGCCCTGCGTATCTTTACTGATCTGTTTCGCATGATTGTCCCAGTGCATCTGCTGGACACGCTCTTATGCTTCTTCCCAGCGACCCAAAGTTTTGGTGAACTCCTCATCGCTGGAGATGTTAGGGCACTCGCAGTAGAAATGATACAGCCCCACACATGTATCTTTGTTGATGTGCATGGGGGGGCTCTGCGGGCCGAGTCCTTGGCGATGATTGAACTCGTACTGGGACCGGGCGTCGTAGGGTCCAGGCCGATCATCTCGAGCACCAAGTCACGGCGCCATTCTCTAATTTTGTAAAGCACTTTTCTCTTAGCTCGTACTTCACCGACGATACGACGCTCACGGGTTCCTCTCTGGGGAGCGCCGCGGCCTCTGGTATCTCCTCGACCGACTCTTCTTCCTCCTCGAATGTCATTTTCCTTAAGGCCCCTTCCTGTGCTGCGTCCACGTCCGGCCTCTTCAACTTGACTTTGAGGGCGTGCCTGACCTTGCTGCCACGCTGGCGTAGGCATACCGCAGACTCGCCCACCTCCTTTCGGTGGCTCGACGTGATGGCTTCCACCACGGTACCTCCCTCTTTGTTGAGGGAAGAGGTTATTTCGGCCGCGACCATGCCCTGGGAAGGCGACATGGACGCGTCCTCGCGACGGGTACTGTATAGCGTGGCCTCCGGCTTTGCCATCGGCGACCTGATAATTAGCTTCGTTTCCTTTCCCGTTTTTGTCCATATCGTCAGCCTCATCGCGCAGAAAATAGCACTACTGCGCAAACTCTTCCTTCATCGGTAGCTTATCAGCAATTCCTTTGGCAAACGCTCACGCAGCATTAGGTTCGTGGCTACCTCTTTGCTGAGGTAGTCGATGAAATCCGAAGTCCCGCCATTTTTGAGAGCTGGCCGGCGAATTTGGACCTGTCACGTAACGCAGTGTGCGTAGACGTGATCAGCTTGTCGGCCGCGTTGCGGTACGTGGCCCTCAATTTCCACACGGGTTTTTGCTCGCGCAAGAAAGTCGAGGGGCTCCTCAGGTCCTTCTTCTTGCAGCGCGACAAGTACATCTTAAAAAACTCTTCATCATCAATATCTTCATACCTCCACTTCTCGCCGGAAGGCTTCTTGTAGCTGCCGCTCATCAAATAGCTCTCGAGACATGTGAAAGAGATCGATCTTTTTGAAGATCTTCATCTTGAGCGTCGGCGGGATAGGCCACTGGCCTTCCTTGTAGCGCTGCTGATCTACACGTAAATGCGCCCTGTATTTGTGGAAACTAAGCATTGGATCGTCGCAATGGGTCAAGTAGGGCGTCTTAATAGCATCGTCAGTAGTTGTGCTGACGAGCATTTCCTTCTGTAAAGGCACCACCTGTGGGCGGGTCGGTTCCGCCGCCTCATTTTTGACGGTCGGTAGAGGAGCTGCTGCTGGTTCAGCCAGAAAATGCAAGAAGTACTTCTTTATGGTGCCTTCGATAACCCAGGCCGTGCATGCAGCCTTTTCGACTTCGTCGTCTATCTCCACCATAAACTTCAGCGACGGTTTGTCTGGCCACCTTGCCAGTCCATCTTTGTGGGATGAAGCGGGCAGTGTTGGCGCGGGGCTTCAGGTACAGCAGGCGCGCGGGGGGGTCATTAAGAAAAGCAAATTGCTCATCTTCCTCGCGGTGTTCGTTTGCACGAAGCTCTTTGTTGAGCTGCGTGTCGTAAGCTTTGCTCGACAACTTTCGGTCACGTCACCATAGGGCCCTAAGCCTCATGTGGTAGTAGGCTTTGTTCAGCTGCTCGTTGTACAGCATGAGCGCCGCTTCATTAAACCGATTCGTGTTTTCCTGATCCCGGTCGTGCTCGTAGTCGTCGTCGTTCATGTAGTCGTAGTAGAGCTCCATTTTCCTGATATAATTCTTTTCAGCGCTGTCGGCTTTCGTCTTTCCTCGATCTTGGCTCTCGTATTCTTTGTCAGCTCGCCATTTCCTCGCTGTCGCCTCTACCTCTGCCTTCTTCTTCATGTTGGCGCCGCCGGAATTGGGGGCGGGCGCTCTTGACTAACACACGGCAATGTTCTGCTGTGCTGGTGGTGCCTCTTTGTGCGAGGAACCTTCTTCCTTGCCAGTATTATTAGGGCGAGAAGACGGAGTAGCTGCGGTCGAAGATGTGCTCGGGCCCTGACCGCGGGGGTCTGCAACTCTTTGTTTAGATTTTTGGCAGTGGTTGAGCCATCTTCTGCTGGTAGTTTAGGCGGCGGGGATTTGTTTGTAGAATCCAGGGCCTCCTCTGCGACGTCCTCTTTGTTGAGGGCGTCCGTGTTGGCAGTCTCTTTTTCGAGACTGCCCTCGCGCTTCTTCCTCTTTGTAGCAAGATCGGAAAGGTCTCTTCTCTGTTCGTCCTCCTTTTTCTGCTTGGCTGTATTCTTGGCGTCGAGCTTGGCGACGCGGTTGGCCTCGTGTTGTCTTGTCGCCTCATCGACCGCTGCCTGTTGCTCTGGTATACGACGCTTTGTTCGCTTGGATGTGGGGGTCGTGCTCGTAGACGTGGCGTCTCCGGTGTTGCGCTTGTTGTTCGTCATCGTCTCTCCCTTACTCTCTTTGTTGAGGTGTCAGGGGGGTGCTAAGGGAGCGCACGCGGGTACACTGGAGAGAGAGAGGTGATTCTAGCCTAGTCGCAATGTAAGGCAAAGGAGTTGGTGCGCCCAGGAGGAATATGTGTCAGTGTTGACGTCGATACCCATTTTCTTCTGAGGCCCAAGGTGAGTACGTAATGTACTCACCCGAGTTTATTCAATGGCGGTCGAATAAGGTGCTTAGAGCACTGTCTATGAGTATGTTATGAGACCGCCTAAAACTCGATCGTTTTTCGCGTTCACGGCGAGTGACGCATGAAGCGTGTGAGCCAATGTTAGCAGAGGCGTCATTGATGACGTCACTGTAAACAAAACGCTTGGGCGTGCTACCACGTTACCTGTACATCGGACGCGACTGCTCCGCCTTCCTCTCCCTGCAAAAGCTTCGCCGTTCCGCCCTCACTCACTCACCGGGTGCGTCCCTCCGTCGGCGCTGTCGAATCGGCGACGAACCTCCGCTGGCGCTCCGGCGCTGTCGAATCGGTAAAACCGAAGCGCCAGCGGAGGTTTCTTTTTTATTTGACAGCGCCTACGTCGTTACGCGGCCGGTGAGCTCTCTCGAGCTCAACGGCGAAGATATGCTTGCTCGACTCGTGCGTCGGTCGCGTCCTCGTCAAAAAAACGTCTTTCCATGAATATGCGGAGTGGGTAGCGTGGTGTTGTTACGGCGCAGTTGATAATAAAATTGAAATTTTGTTGATATTCACGCATTCTGACGACTGCATTGCATATTTATAAAAACATGTACCCACTGGCGAGCCGCTTCTTTCCGTAAATATCCACTGTTCCACGTTATTTACTAATCTGCCGTGCATCTCCAGTTCCTCATAAAACTGCGGACTGTACGACCGTTAAAACTCTGACCATTTCCCAGCGTACACTTATATTATAATAAAATTACCTAATTAAACTACTGTAGTAATTTTACTCGGTCTTTTTAAGCTAAATTATAATAAGTAGCTCTGCGAGGGAAACCAGAAGAAAGAAGGAGCTGCGCGACCCAGGTTCGAACACGGACCACCGCGTTGTCAGGACGCCAACCAAATGGAAAAATATTACCGTCCAGGTCTTATGACCTCACCGGTGCGGTCCAGGAAGTATATACTGCCTGGACCACACCGATGCGATCCGCGCCGAGCGTTGTCATGTAAGTCCGTTGATTGCACCCCATGCGATAATTTATATCGCGGCGGCTGACGTGCGCCGACGTCGGCGCCACTTCCGTCATTTCGTATTCGAATATTGCACTGCCACTGGGGTGTGGTAAAACGGCGGTTGGCGAGCGGTGCGGTAGGCACGGCATTCATCGCCAGGCGGCGGCGGGATACTATCAGTCATCGCCACGTGGAGACGGCGGGATAATATCCCTCCGCCATCGCGCGGCGATGAATTTTATCTCTCTCTCTCTCTTTTCGCTCTAATTTCTACTTTACTTCCCGTTTTATACCCCTTGAGAACCTTAATTTCTTCGCTGGCTTTGTCAGCTCGTGTAGTATTTTACTGCCTTGTACAGTGCTGGCTTTGTTAGCCAGCATATATTCTTTGGTATATATACTTGTGTTATTTGCCAGCTGTGCTTGATTGGTTCGCTGGCTATTGATGCCTATCTGGCTTTTAGTTACGCATCTTGTGTTGTTTTGTTTTTAGGATATCTTATAGGCCGCTTTCCTATCATTAGGGCCTCTATGGTCCCAGTACCCTATGAACCCAACATAGCCCATCAAAAGCGATTTATTGGATACTTCTCTGACACAGTACAACAGCTATTGCTACGTTTTGGCTTTGGAGCTTAATGCCTTGAGATACCATTTCCTCTTCGACTTGGCTATTCTTAGTGATGATGCTCTCTCGATTTCCTGACTGAGCGCCAGCGATTTTCGACGAGCTTGTCTATAGGCAATGGCTATAGCTCAGTGCGCCACTTTATTGTGGCTTTTAGACATCCCCTGGGTTTTTTGAAGCCTCCCCTTATATGCTCTGCTTTTATCTTTGAGCAACCTTTTCTGCCAACGCCGCATATATGGGTCAGCGCAGCTTCTCCGTGCGCCAGCGCCACTTCTCTGCTACAGAGCTGCACTTCTTCCACTCAGGTACGTACGTACAGGCGTCTTCGTGGTGATTGTTTTCAAACTGAGTTTTCTAAGCCGAGCATACTAATTTCTTTATACATCTTTGCCCCGCTTAGAGCTTTCGTTAAAGAGTCTGAGGACTGGTCTTGAGTCCCCGCTTACAATGGGGAGATTTCTCCGTTCTGTACCATTTCCTTTATGAAATGGCACTTGATTGACATACGCCGTATTTATTGAAACTATGATTGCCGGAACACCAACTGATGCTAGCAACGCAGTCTTGATCCACCAAGCTGTTTTCCTTCGGCTTGCCCATACAATAGGGGCCCCACCGAATTTAGTGACATATCCTGAGATTGATTTTCGGTCTCGAGTGGGCGCCCATGATGTGTGTGCACTTCCTGTTAACACTTTCTTGGTTGATTTTAATGCTCATATTTCTTGTTCCCTGCAGATACCACAGTACACGCTTGACTGCCTTGCGGTGAACCTTCTTTGGATTCGAGACGTGCTGCGACAAGATTCCTACTGTGATGCTAGCAACGCAGTCTTGATCCACCAAGCTGTTTTCCTTCGGCTTGCCCATACAATAGGGGCCCCACCGAAATTAATGAGATATCCTGAGATTGATTTTCGGTCTCGAGTGGACGCCCATGATGTGTGTGCACTCCCTGTTAACACTTTCTTGGTTGATTTTAATGCTCATATTTCTTGTTCCCTGCAGATACCACAGTACACGCTTGATTGCCTTGCGGTGAACCTTCTTTGGATTCGAGACGTGCTGCGACAGGATTCCTACTGTGAAGTAAAGATCTGGTCTCGTCTTTGTGCTTAGCCATAACAACTGGCCTATCGCTTCTCTGTATTCGAGTTCTCCGGTTCTCCTGTATACATATTAGATGTATCCTCTAGACTCGAGAGATCTGAGAGTTCTAGTGTTGCGCCTGGCTCCATCGGGGAGAAAATCCGACTACACTCACTCATGTTGTGGTACTCGAGCATGTATTCGATGTAATACCTTTGGATAAGGAGGAGCCTTCCCTCCTTTCTGATTAACTCGATACCCAACAATAATCTTGGGGTTCCGAGATCTGAGATCACAAAGAAGTTTTTGAGTTCCTCTTTAACCTTTTTGCTGAGATCGCCATCTTTACTGCAAATGATGACGTCATCTATAAAGTGTGTAGGAGGATGATCTTGCTAGTACCTTCGACTCTTTGGTAGGTGCACTCTACGTAGTTCATCTTAGTGAATGTTTTCGTTATAAGCGTTTATTCTAGCAGCTTTCGCCACTTACGCGCGGCTTCGGCAATCCGTAGATAGATCTTTTGAGCTTGCAGACCTTTTCGTCTTTGTCATATCCCTTGGAAAAGCTCATGTACACTTGCTCGCCGCCTACGTCTGAGTAGAGGTATACCGTTTTACGTTCAGCTGCTCTTTTGAAGCTCCTTCTAGCTCTGCCTTCCCAATAGCAAGACGTTCCATGGAAAATCCCACCACCGTCGAGTAAGTCTCTCCGTGATCCGCCGCAGACTGGTAGCACCCTAGGATTACCATTCTGATTTTTTTGTTCTTATTAAAATAATGGTGGGCGTTGCGCTTGAACTTGCAGATTAATTTGCTAGGTATAACTTTCTTGCCTTTAGCCTCTTCTTGCGAGGTTAATTCCCAGCTTCCTCTTTTTGTACTACAACTTGTAGCCTACAAGTTGTAGTACAAAAAGAGGAAGCTGGGAATTAACCTCGCAAGAAGATAGCGGCGCTAGTAGCGACTTAACTTCGCTGTTGATGGCTTTCTGCCATTTTTCTCTGTCTTCCCGCTGAAGCCCCTGCTTTTGTGTGTGTTTATCAAAGTCTATTCCCGTCAATTCTTTTGCGATTCCGTATAGATCTGGAGCCTTTCTAGTTCCGCTAGCTGGCACAGGAGCGACAAACCCCAACAGTATTTTTTTGAAACTGACGTTAATTATAGTAAACGATCGACGTTAATTA
>JAULCF010648140.1:0-10810 GCA_032361265.1 Devaleraea mollis | reverse complement strand
TTTTTTTTTGAGAACGTAACTCATATGCGTTATTTAAGGTAAAACTTTTACTAAAAATAACGCATCTGACTTACGTAAAAAAAAGTCAATTACAAAAAAAACTGTTGGGTTTTTGTCGCTCTAGTTATTCTCGAGCTCAGCTTTGGGGTCCTCTAAAAGCGATGATAACCGCAGAATAAATACTTTACGACCCCATTTTCAGAAGAGTGGGATGCTCAAGAAGTAGAAATAAAATGCTTCTATAAATCACCAAGTTTTACCAACAAGCACTCCAGAGTTCTGGCTAGATATAGCCTGAGCTCTAGCTATAGATAAATCAGGTTCCTTTGGCTAGAGCTAGCTCTGCCAGAACTCTAAAGATAGCTTATATCTTAGAGGAGCGAAAGAAGATCCAGAGCTACGCCGTCCATGCTTCAGAAAGGAAATGATTTAATACCTGAAATGTTTTGGAAGTCTATAGCGCAAAACTGCTGTCACGAGATAGGTTTGCGAAAAAAAAGTGTCGGAGTTCATTCAAGAAAATTCACAAAATAATGCTGACCAATGGCAGTGTTTCCCCACACCCCTACTAGGGCTAGTAGCCATACGCGTGCTTAAAGAGACTGTTATGATCACGAGTGCGAAGTCTGTGAACAGAATATCATGAGATACTGTGCCTTTTATTAAAAAACGTATACGAGGGGTGGTCGAGAGAGTTTAGTATGTGTGGGTCGGCTCCAGGGAAGCTAAAAACACGGATTTTAATGGAGTGTGAGAAGGAAGAGTCGAAATAAAATAAGAACGGTGCAAATTTCGAAGGTTAGGCTTCGAATTTTGTGAGAGCACAAGATATCATGTCACTATGAAATTATCATGTGACATCTACCGCCGGCCACCGATCAGCTCGCATCTCTACTTAGCTTGACCTCCTCGCCTCTCCCAGCCTCCTCCTAAATCGCAACGGTATTATCACACTCGCTTGTCTCTGCAGGTTATCAGCCAGCCGCTCATTACTTCGCTCCCATCCCACCCTCCCATTCGCGCAACCGTTCGCGCTTACGAACACGCCCCGACGCCTCTTCTCTCATTCACTCTCTCTTCCGCAATCAACACTGGCGCACTCACGCCAATCGAATCGCCTCCGGAACCTTCCCAGGGACTCTTTCTACTACGAAAAACTACAAGATCGATTCATTGAAATTTCTCCTTTGCCCCAATCACCCCCATCGACACCACGCCCTGTCCCATCTCAATAATGTCCGACCGGAAACTCCCCTCAAATAATCCTACTCTCAACCTCTAATCCTCCAATATCCCCGAATGGGAGCTTCGTACCTTCAAGCAGTTGTCCAAAATTTCTATTGGAAAAGGCTTCTTCGCGTCAGCCCTCCTCAAGACTGATACTATGCCTCCGAGGCCTGCCTCATTTTAACAATTGCAAAAGTGTCGACGACTTAAGCAGCAAACTACTATCCTATTTTGTGGGTATTGCAGCCATTGACTCCGCATCTCATCACATCTCCCCTCGCGCAAAGTTGCGTCTCATCTTTCGGTCCCTGCCAAAGACTCCCCTCGCCAACCAGATCAAGATGGCGTGGAAGCACTCCATCCCCATCAACGAACCGACCCACGCCTCGTTTCTTGTTTTCATCGAAAACTTCAAAGACGCAGGACTCAGCCCTATAAGTTCTTACACGCAAGGCCAGAATCAGCAGCAGAAATGTCAGCGTCATCACCATCAGCAAGGTCGTCAGAAGCCAAACCAGCGCCTTTAGCAGAACAGCCTCGAACGACGCCCCTCCGCAATACAACCGACCGCCGGGACTCATAAATCCCATCCCACCCTACACGTGTCTCCCCTGTTGAATGAAAAATCATCGCCAAGGGCACACAAAGTTCCTTGCTCCACCACGTTTATAACTCCAACAGGCACGAGTAGAAGTCAGGATCAATACCGTTACCGTCCACCGCCCAACTTTCAGTCCCAGCCTCAACGCCAGCAACCTCATCAGCCCTATCTCCCACACCAGAATCCTCAAACCCGATCTCGTCAAGGCCAAGGCGAGCGGCTAAAGCCTTTCAAATTTTTAAACATGTCGCAAGCGGCTTTCTAATCCGGAAAGCGCGCTCCGATTCAAACGAAGCAAGGTCCACACAAGCGTATTGGAGGTTCTGACGACGCTCACGACCATTTTACGACGCTCAAACCGTAAACAACGAGGAAGACTCCGCCCGCTTCCCCTTTTTCTATCCAATCTCGCAAAAAGCCATATACTTGATAGCGGCGCTTCAGACCACCTCTTTTCCTCTGGCGACTCCTGTATCAACAAACATCGCACCAATGTTCCAATCAATGTCGACAATGATTCCTCTATAACAGCAGTAACGCGCAATAATACCACTCTGCGCACTGGACAGTACTTCCTTCGCTTTAAATATGCCCTCCACATTCCATATCTCACCCGTCTCATCAGTTTTTCTCCTCGAATAGAAAAATACTAGTGCTTTACGATGCTGCGCAACAATTTTTACATTTCTCGACAATCCACGCCCCGTACGGCCGCTTCCAGCATAGTGTCCGGATTACACAAGAACAATGTCTACGTATTTGACCCTCCGAAAAAAATAGCCAACCCATCCACAGAAGCAGTCCAAACTCTTACACATCCTCCTCAACGCTCTGCTTCCGCCCTTCCACGCTTTCACATTCCATTCGTTTACTTCGAAGTTTGATCAAACTGCAAAACATTTTCAACCATCGTCATGTAACCGGCCTGAGACGCATAGTCACCGCCGATAATTTCCTCAAACCTAAGCCCAAGCCCAAGAAATCTCCACCAACTATCGTATGCCAACCATGTGCGAAGGACAAGATGAAAAAAAGCTCCCCACATCCCGGATCTCGAAGCGCCACCAACTCATCCCCTAGAAAAGGTCTCCGTCGACATGGCTAGACCATACCCTCCCTCTGTTATTGGCTACCAATAAATCAAACCTTTGACCGACGCTAGCACATACGAAAGCATTCCTCTACTCAGAGTGACCAAAGTTGCAGCCGCTAAAGCAGTCATCCGCAGTCTCACACAAAGGAAAAACGTGACGGGGCGCACAATGCTCCGATTCCGAACTGATGGCGCCTGCGAGCTATCCCGGGCCACATAAAAGATTTCTGCGACAAGCAAGGCTCAGCGATCACATCATCGCCTCCTAACCAATTCACCTCAAACGGCAACGCCGAGCGACGGGTGCGCACGCAAAGACGACATCCGTGAGGCAACTGCCGCAGCTCCCGGTGGCATTCACGATACATTCTGGTTCTATGCAGCTGAGAACGCAGAATTCGAATCTGCCTACATAACTCAGCCTTCAAAAACTCAATGACCAGCACATCTTCTGCAGCCAGGAACGTACAAGGCCAAGGATGCGTTAAGCTTCCAAATCTTCGGCCAATACGGCTAAATCCCGAACTTGAAACGCAAACCAACCACTCTTGAGGACCGTGACCTCTTTTTTTGCCGATACCTTTCATCACCTAACCCAGCATTTTACAAGAACCACCTTCCTTCGAACGCCTCATTCTGCACATGGCGCCCCACAGAATTCTCCCCTTGCCCCCCTCCACAGAAAGCACCACCTACATCTCATCCACCCTCGCGAGTTGAATTCCGTGCATAGGTACGAGCTGGTGCACGTCGCAAACCCTTTCGTTCTTCCCACAACATGCCATAAATTGCTAAGAACCTCACCTATATTGCCCAATCAGGAGACCTCAACTGCCGCAAATAACTCCTAACACCCACCCCTCTCCCAAACCCCACCTCCCTCAAGCAAGAACTTCAACAACCTGACACGCGACAGTGGGCAGCCTCCTACGACAAGTTCCTCTACAGGAAGTTCGCATTAGGTGCATGGAGGCTCGTACCTTCCAGCCTAAATGAGAAGCCCTGTCGAGGAACCTTATTTTTCCGTCGCAAGACCGACGGCGACGGAAATATCACGAGCTATTCGGTACGCTATGCCGCCCGCGGTGATTTCGTGCAACCAGACGTCCACCATGACCATAATAAAACATCTGCGCAGACTCCATCTCACGCTGCGCATCGAATGATGCACACCGAAGAAGAACACTGCAAAGAGTTTCTCTAAATCTACATCGTCCCCGGAGACTATGCACGAGCACCCGCCGACTCCCTCTTCAAAGCCCGCCTTCACCAGCCACACTGCGCCGATAGGTCGTTCACAAAACCCGGGCACGACGTGCTAATTTTCAATACGCAACAAGGCGTTTCCGAAGGAGGCAACAGATGGGAGAAGCATCGCAACTCCATCTTCCAGAGGCAAGGCTGGAAAGCGCTATCCTTCGAACCATCCGCCTTCATCATCGCAAGCCTCGACAAAACGTCCTACGCCGGCCTCCTCGAAACCACTGACGACTTCTTGCTCACATCCAACAACCAGGCCTACCTCCATCACCTACGCGATACCTTTTTTAACGCGTGGAACATCACAATCCAAAATCCCGTCGCGCATCACGCGAGCCTAACGGAAGAGGAGCACTCTCTCTTCCGCAAGATTTACGGTACGCTCTGGTACGTCGCCGACACAGTAGGCTATGAGATAGCGTACACATTCTACGCCCTCGCATCACGTCAAAACAACCCATCACCTCGACACCAGAAAGCCCTCCATCGTCTCCTTCGATATGTATCTGGCCGCCGTAACATGGACGTTACCTACAAGCGACGCATCGCATCCAGCCGCATGATTCGAATCTTTATTCGACTCTGATTGGGCCTGTTGTACAGACAGCGCGGCAGTCGCACAGTCACCGCCGTCCAGCACGCCGGATACCAACTACAGTGTTCATCAAAAATGCAGGCCACATTCAGTAACTCATCTACTGAGGCGGAGTAATGCGCCGCCGCAACCGCAAGAAATCACGTCCATTGGATTTGCATGCTCTCCGAAGAGTGGAACATCAACTTATACACGCAGCCAATCCCCTTCTTCATCACCGACCACCTTCTCGAGCCGACCCCCCTGCACATTGACAACTCGGGAGCCATTTGCATGATTTAGGCCAACATCCCGACGCGCCGGTCGAAGCACATTGACATCAAACACAACGCTGTCAATGAGCGCGCGCGCAGAGGGGTAATTGTCCTCTAAAAAGTCCACACAATGCAACAGAAAGCGGACTTCCTGACCAAGCGCCTTTCGCGAGTCTAATACGAGCACAATCTTGCGCTCATCCGTCACCCAGCATTCTCTTGCCCCCTCCAAGCCCCAGAATCGTCCCGCGGTGTGAGAGCGCAAGAAAAACTTTCAATCCTGTGGCTCAGAAGCGCGTTCGCCTGGCATTCGCATGAGAGCCGCTGACACGTTTTACGTCCCCGAGATTTTCTTTCTTTCTCTGAATTCTTAAAAAAAATGTCGTCTCTTTTTCACACAGTCAGTTCCCATAATCAGACCGAACCAACTCGAAATTTCAGTTAAGTCTTTTTATTCATGCCGCTTTGTCATTTCCCCCTGGGCACTTAACGCCGGTCTCAGATAAGGATGGGGAAGCCCAGGAGCCGTCTGTCGTATTTTCGACGGACGTTCTGTCGTTCTGTCGTATTTTTTGAGAGGTTTCGACCATGCCCTTTGGACGAGAGTCTTTTCCGTCTTATTATTTTTTATGCTTTTGTGAGAAGAGTAGGAATGGCTAGAAGCTTCCGAGCGAATTGCTTATGGGGGTACTTGTATGACCTAATAATGTTCTGAAGCAGAGAAATCTGTGGACGATAAGTCAGTGGAAGCACCCAGTACACGCTACACGCGTTACTAATTAGTAATTAGTGGAACTCGGTTAGTATGTACACAAAGAATCTAAAGTATAATTTTCGACAGGAGCCGAGATGACTTTTGTGCAGCTACTAGTAGCACATAACAAACGGTTTATTTTTGTTTTTGTCACACAGCTGAAGCACGCGCGTAGCTCGATTCCTCCAATGATTCGGTAATTTGTAATTTATTTTTCTGACTCAAGCCCCCGACCACACTTCTGTGATTGTATATTTATAGTTGCCAACTTCTTCCGAGATGCGAGCAAAGCCATAATGTCACTATGATATTATCAAGTTACATCTACTGCCGGCCATCGCTCAGCTCGTATCCCTACTTAGCTTGACCTCCTCGCCTCTTCCAGCTTCCTCCTAAAGCTCAACGGTATTTTCACACTCGATTGCCTCTGCAAATTTCGATGCTACAATGTTATGGAGAACGATTACGATTTCGTAGCAAAAAAAGCGGTGTCGCATAATGCGCCAGTACTGTGAGTCGTTTATGTTATATGGTTACCTATCGAAGCTAAGGTCAGGCACCGCTAGCGGAGCCAGTTATAATAGACTTAGGTCTTCGTAGAATAATGGGCTGGGCACTCGTGCTCCAAATTCTGTAGCTGATCCTCGAGTAGACACGGTTAAAGACTCTAATCATGTTACTGCTTTGCGTCGTAGCAAAGCCCTTGGCGTAGCGGAGTAGGACGTGGGCCGTGTCGTCGGAGCATCCGCCGAAGATGCCGAACACGGCAGGAGTGAAATCGAAGCCAATAAACTCGACCTAACCTCCCGGAGGCAAAGATTCGCGGCCGACGAGGCCTGGAATTTTGACCCATGGCCAGTACAGCACTTTATGAAACAAATCGGGCAAGCACTGCCAGTTTATAAAGGCTATGTACTACAAGTCCATAGCCTTTTTAACTGGCAGTGCTTTGCACGTAGTACGTCACGACCATTTTCTGCAGTACAAACCTGTTTTATCTGATTAAAATCAAACTCGAGTGATACAAAAACCAAAAATGAGACCTAAATATCGAGTTACTGCTATCGAGATTACATTCTTTTTCGGACAGAAAACGCGACGACCAACGATTCGCCAGCCCTTGCCCAATTAGATTTCATAAAACATGTCGGCTATAAGAACAGAAAGTTGAAGAGAAAAAACATTTCCTAAACTCGTGATATACAAGCAAACGCACTGTGCAGTAAAGGTCCTTCTAATATTTGGACCAATAGTAGAGTATCTGATGTACACGATCACGTGACAGCACGTTACGTGCTTTGCGTATAGTGGCGTCACTGCCATCTAATACTAGATGACAAGCTAGACACGTAAGGAGTGACGATTGGCAAGAGTCGAATCGACTCTGCTGAGAGATCCGGAACAACTCTCAGCAATAGCCGCTTCCTTTAAAGCACGGTTAATTCAGGGGCCAGTACAAACCGGACTCATACACAGCCTAGAAAGGCCGTTAGGGTTTTACTGGCCGCCACCAACTACACTCACAGGCGGTATACAAATACCGCCCTGGCCTCAAGAGGAGCAAACGCTCAAGCATCATCTTGCATGTGCTTTCTCTTGGGTGCTAAACCCTTCGCCTTCTCCAGTAGTCTAGAGTCGCACTTCCCCACACGCGTGCATCACCTTCTTCCAAGGCTTCCTCACGCGGTGCTCATCAATTCGAATTTCCGACGGGATATATATCGGCCACAAGGTGAGGAGACAACCCAGACATCACGAACGATGGCAGGGCGTGGAGAGAGTTACAGGAAGCGGGGCGGGACCGGTAACTAAGACGAGAGCTTCCCGCCCCCCGCCACCACGGCAAGCGCGCGCAAGGCGAAGCGGCGCAAGGCCTAAAACTCCCACCGAACCAGCCGCCCGCCGGCCGCGGCGAGAAGGAGAAAGATAAGGCGGAGAAGAAGGCCCAGAGAGCGGCCTTCGACCAAAAGCAGCGCGATAAGGATCGCACCAACATGGACAAGGCGGAGAAATCGCGCATCAACGAAGCGAAGCGCAATGAAGCCGACCTCAAGAAGACCTGCGAGAGGCGCGAAACCAAGGCGGCCAAGAAGAAGAAGGCCGAGGCAGCTGAAAAGAAGATGGCTGAAGTGGCCGAGAAGAAGAAGGCGAGCAGCAAGAAGAAAATCAACCCCCTCCCGCCCCGACCTAAAACCCCGCAAACGCGGGCACCGTCAGTATCGACGGTGACACCTCCGCCACCAACGTCACCCGCGAGCTCTGACCAGCCCTGTCTGCCGCTGCGAGCGATAAAAAGCCAGTGGAGCCGAGGTCCAAGAAGACTGCGGCCCAACGCGCCAGTGAGGCGTACGAAGAGAAGGAGTACGTGTCACAGGGCGTCGGAAAGGCCGGCTGCAGGCACCGCCTGAACAAGGAATAGTGCGAGGAACTCCGAGAGGAACAAGAAGGCGAGAATGAATCGCTCGCCAGGCAGAAGAGGACCGCCAGGACGAGAACGCGAAGGCTTACGAAAATCCAAATCCGCACTCATGAACGAGTGCGCCGAACACACGTTCGACGAGACGACCCTCCGCTCTATTTGGGATCGCGATTAGAAAATATCCCAGAAGGCACACGACGTGCTGTTTAAGCCCGTGCAGAAGACAGAGAACCTACCTATCAGTGAGATCAACGCAGCAGAGAAGGCCAATGCCGAATGCTGCATCAACATCGCGACAGACGTCGCACCCAATTCACAAAAAGTGGTCGCAAACCGCAAACCTAGAGGAGTTCGCGAAATCATTAACCAACAAGGTCGAGCGCAGCGCTTTTATTGCGTGGCGCATAGACGAGATCACGAATGAAGAATGGAGGCACCTCCTACCTGACACACGTCAGGAAACCCCAGAAATTATGACCCCCAAGCCACTCGCAGCCCCCCTGAAGGAGCTCGCGCTTCCAGGTACAGGAGAGGCACCCCCGAAGACGCGCATCCTCGATGAGTGCTGCGGCACCGTTAGCGCCGTCCAGACGTACAAAACTTACGTCCGGCGTGAACAACTCAAGGTCGACGCCAAGAAGCGTCCCCCAGTTGCCTCATTCAAGGAGACGGTCCCCGCGGAATGACTCGAAGTACACCTCACCGCCGGCGGGTACTACCTCGAAGATGGAATCAAGGCTCCGTTCGACAAAGTAGCGAAGGCGAGCTGTACGATATGTACACCCATCGGTCTGAACTACGCGAGATACCTCACCCACCCAAATTCCTGTGGTACAAGCAGATACGCTGGCCGCAGGAAAAGGCGCTCACCACGAGCGCCGACATGTTTTAGACTAAAAACTATCAAGTTTTCCGAAACTCTCTGGATTACGAGGGTATTTTGGAGAAAACAGGCGACAATTATGAGTTGAACGAAACCTTATTCAGTCTGATCTCCCACGCTACTCTTAGCGAGCGTTTGATGAAGCTCCGCGAAAGCGGCCACGACGCCCTCATCGATTTTGAGACGCTCATCAGAAGCTACGCGCTGCTGCCCTCGATCTCTACAACCGCGGCCACACGAACGTGACCACGAACCAGGTCCCGCATAAGCAGATGGAGAACCTTTTCCCTGGCAACCAGGGGGGATCCTTGGAACATCGCCGTGGACGAGATCGTCTACCAAGCGGTCATCAGAAACGCGGCGGATGAGGAGGAAGCGGACGCGGCCTGCCTCTACAGCCTTGCAGACTTCACGTCAAGGTACCATCTCCCCACGCAACGCGGGCGCGGAAACAGCCGCGGCGACGACGGAATGCGCACCGCCGGTCGAGGACAAGGAGGAAATAGCAGCCGCGACATAGGTCGCAGCGGCGCCCGAGGCGGGGGCCATGGAAACCATGGCCAGCCGTCATCAGCACGCGGAGGCAGAGGCGGCCAATCCAGAGAACACGTTAATCGAGTGCGAGGCGAACCAGCCCAGCGAGTGAGGCCTAAAATTCGTTTCAAGATCTTGGAAAAACCTAGCGAAGACATGCTACTCACGCTTCGCGCCTTTTTCGGCGATCCGTCATCTCAGTACGAGATAAACTGTATGATGGGCTACGACGACAAGCTCCCCCCTACTGCATTTACCAGGAGATGTGCAGGGAAGAGCACCATGTTTTTAACCAGTGCTTTTATGTCGCAAAAATGACGCGGGAGCATGCTCCTACATGCTGATGTACTGGAGTTCATCAGCATGCGGAATGATTACCTTGCCAACGTACAGTGCAAGCAGGAACGAAATAAGGACACTGCCTTGAAGATGCAGAGTAAAAACGAGGAGGACCGCCACGCCCCTGCCCACTACCCACCTTGCAACAAGGTAAGCGCTCAGACAAGCGACCCAGGTGCACTAACACTAGTTCTAACGTGGGGATGCTCCAACACCCGCCCACACGCGCAATACAAGAAATTATCGTGGGTCGCGAGTGTAAACACCAGAGTGAAAGCTCTAACAGAGAGCTGCCTCGGGCAAAGAAACTCAAAACATTTCGTCACTAACGCTAGTGGCAAAGTATTTTCAGAACAAACAACCAAGGCTTACTAAAAGTCTGCAATGAATATTGCATCAGAAAAGTACATTGATGGCACAGCCCTAACGTGCATCATTGACACATGATCCGACGTCAACCTCGTCGGTAGAAAACACCTCCACGAGTTTGACAAGGTCAACATCAACTACACAACCTCAAAAGCTAGCACATATTTAATACTAAAGAGTGCTATAGGGGCGGAGACGACACAAACGACACACACGGTGCGCCTAAAGACCTTGCGACTTACTACAAGCGATGGCCCGGTTGAGCTCAAAAACGTTGAGCTCTACCTTGTCGAAAAAGCACACGAAATGATTTTAGGACTCCCTTGTACTCAAGCTATTGGCTTTGACATCAAAAAGAACCTAGGTCGTATACGAGCTCGTAAATTACTACGAGTAACTGAACGGCACAGGAGCGACAAACCCCAACAGTATTTTTTTGAAACTGACGTTAATTATAGTAAACGATCGACGTTAATTATAGT
>JAULCF010648029.1:0-10814 GCA_032361265.1 Devaleraea mollis | reverse complement strand
GACCTTGCACATCTCTATCGTATTTGCTTTTGATAGATGTATAATTACCTGCTAAATCTTCGTGTTTAGCATCTACGCCTGTATCTAAAATAGCAATCGTTGCCTTTCGTTGTGGTTGGATATTGCCTTCTGCAATACTTTTATAAAATTGGTCAATACCCATCGCATCAAAACCCCACATTTGTTCTAAACCTGGGTCATTAATCCCAAATTTTTTCTCAATCGGTTTAGGTAATTTCGTAGATTCAATGGGAGCAATGGTAATCACTTCATTTTCTTCTACCCAATCCACCATGATAGTTTTGTATAATTGCTTTTCAATTTCCGCTAGGTTACCTAATTGATTATTCGGAATATTCAAAACATAAAAATCATCTAAGTCCGTAAAGTCAGCTCTATTTGGGTGAAAAGCTCTTTTATAGGTAATGCCATATCGGTCTAGTGTCGAGGCAATGTCTTCGATGGTATTGCCTTCATAAATTTCAATTAAGAGTTCTCCATCTTCATCTAACTTAGAAGTAGTATTATTTTTGGTTGGAGCAGTAGATTCAATTGCCCCTGTTGGCATCTCTGCTTCCGCTGCATTAGTAGTACTTGTTTTTTCTGGAAAAGTAGCTTGTAAAATGTCCATTCCTTTCGTGCCAATCATACCATAAAGGGCAAAGAGCATCCCAAAAAACAGTACTTTATATTTTCTGAAAAAGCTAAAAAACTGAGAGACTACGCCCAAAACGACTAAATCTCTAAATAGGATAAATAGTTTATAAGGTAGTTCTCCTTGCGCCATACCAAGAGAAATTAAGTAGGCAAAAAAACCACCTAAAAATAGCTTACTCATTTGGCGACTACGACGCTTATTATCTTGGAGATAGAACCAGCCAATCAAACCACTCAAGCTCACAAGATAACTCACAGGATATAATAAATCTAACATATACTTTACTTTTTCTGACCTAAGAAAAATAAATTTCTTAGGTGGTTTTATTACTGAGTTTTTGGTTATTCAGTAAGGGTACTAATGCTTACTATAATTTGCTTCAATTACTTATTTGCAAATAAACGTATTTTTCACTATTGTAAATTACCTTTTTCCAGTTTACCTTCGTAAAATATCGGACGAATGGGGTGAAAAAATAGGCGAAATAAAGCTTACATTAACTTTATCCCGTTTAATTCTAAACTCAATAACGTACTGCTATGTTCAATTATTCTTATTTATTGCCATTATTACTTTGCTTTATGAGTTTATCTAATTGTACAAATCCTACTACAAATGAACCAATTATTGACCCCACCTCTTTTCATTTAGGCGTTATTAGTGCTTTTTCAGAAGTCGTCAATGCGGAGGTGAAACCACTGGCTTTGAGTCACCCGCTAAGTAGCGAGGAAATGGCTTTGTTTTTACCAGAGGCGACTAAAATAGCAGCTAAATATAACGTGCAACTATACTTAGAAAAAGACTTGATTGTCACTAAATTATTCCCTGCGGAGGTAGCCAAAGACAAAGAAGTTTTGCTCTTGTATCAGGGGCGCACTTTAGACCAATATTTAGCCATCAAAAGAGATAAATCAGACTTAACACATCACGGTCTTTATAAGGAACAAGAAGCTTTAGATGTTGCGGTTCGGTTTGGTAAATTATTGGGCTATTCCTCCAAAGGTATTCAAAAAATGATTCAGGAAAATAGGTAAGTAGCGATTCAGGAATAACTTCAATTTTTTAGAACACCATGATTTTCAAAATCATGGTGTTCTGACACATCATCTTATCACCTCATAACCTCCACACCCATGAAAAAACTATTCAAAGACCTAAAAATAGTCGAATTAGCAAGTGTCTTAGCAGGCCCAGCAGTAGGACAATTCTTTGCGGAATTAGGGGCAACTGTTATCAAAATAGAAAACAAAAAAACGGGCGGTGATGTCACTCGAAAATGGCGATTGCCAAAAGAGGATAAAATCAAGCCCGAATCGGCGTATTTTCATAGTGTAAATTGGGGCAAAGAATCTATCTTCTTAGATTTAAAAGCAATCGAAGACCATCAGTTAGCGATGGAATATATCCAAGCAGCAGATGTTGTAATCGCCAATTTTAAAATGGGTTCTGCCAAGCCCTTAGGAATGGATTATGACAATTTAAGTGCTATAAATCCAAGATTAATTTACGCCAATCTAACCGCTTATGGGGAAGACAATCCTAGCCCTGGATTTGATGTTTTATTGCAAGCTGAAACAGGTTTTTTATACATGAATGGCGCACCCAATCAGCCGCCAGTAAAAATGCCTGTTGCGCTGATAGATTTATTAGCAGCACATCAATTAAAAGAAGCGATTTTGATAGCCTTATGGCAAAGGGCGCAAACGGGTAAAGGGGAATTTATTACGGTCTCCTTAGCAGAAGCAGCCATTGCATCTTTAGCCAATCAAGCTTCCAATTGGCTCAATGAAGGCTTTATTCCGCAAAGAATGGGGACGCAACACCCAAATATTGCCCCTTATGGAGAAATTCTTAAAACAAAAGATGACAAAGAAATCATCCTAGCAGTAGGAACAGAAAAGCAATTTGTAGAATTATGTAAGTGTTTGAATGCAAGTGAACTAGTGGAGGATAAACGATTTGCTACGAATGCCCAAAGAGTCGTTCACCGAACTGCTTTACAGCTTATTTTAACGCCTTTATTTTTACAATTTGACCGAGCAACTTTATTAACTCGTTTTCAAGCAGCTAAAGTACCCGCAGGTGTCATCAGGAATATGCAAGAAGTTTTTGAATGGCCGATTGCGCAAGGAATGGTATTGGAAGAAGTGAAAAATGGGGCAGTTAGTAAACGGGTTAAGAC
Organism: Devaleraea mollis; assembly: GCA_032361265.1. Classification (NCBI taxonomy): domain Eukaryota; phylum Rhodophyta; class Florideophyceae; order Palmariales; family Palmariaceae; genus Devaleraea; species Devaleraea mollis. The sequence continues at coordinate 7,974 of JAULCF010648029.1, read as the reverse complement.
AGTAGCGTTTAACTTTCCTAGAACGTAAAACATAAGAAATTATAAAAGTCTAAGTAAATCTATTAGGATAGACAAAATAAATTAACATCAATTCTTTAAAATAGGGGGTAATTAAACTACGCTCGTCAAAAAAACTCTGTGAACTCCATCTACTCCGTCCCTCCGTGGTAAAATAATGGTCACAAAGTCTCATAAACCCAAGCCAAAACCCGCTCCATCTCTTCCGTCCAAGGCCGAGAGCTCCCAGGAATATGATTATTCATAAAACTAAAAATTAAAGGCTGACCACTTCGAGTAAATATAAAACCACTCAAACAACGGACATTCCGCATAGAACCCGTTTTAGCATAAATATACGGTTCAGTAGTATTACCAAAATCATTTTTTATCGTACCAGAAACACCACCTACAGGAAAAATAGCCTGCCATCGTTCTTTAGGCAATTCCGTATAAATTTTCTCTAAAACGTAGACCATAGAACGAGGCGTAAACTGGTTGTACCGCGTCAAACCAGAACCATCATACCAACCTAAATTATCAGGTGAACCTTTCAATAAAGAATCTTTAGCGAACTGAATGCTTTTGGCAATATTCATCGTGTCAAAAACAGCATTGGAAGCAAGTAGCATCAATTGTTCTGCCAAGAAATTATCACTTACTTGCATCATGCGTTGTAAGACGCTATCGGTCGGAATACTATAAATGATGGAACTATTGGCGGTAGAAGTACCAAAATTTTGGAGTAATTGGACAGACCGATTAAGCGAATCTTGTAATATTTGGATTGCCAACGAATCCGAATAAATAAAAGGTAATTTTTTATCTAAATCTTGTTTACCAACGGGTTGTTGATTATAATCAATGAAGTTCTGTTTTTCTTGCCTATAAAAGCGAGCGGTGCTGCCACCTAAATCAAGATTGCCATTAATTTTTGTGGTAAAATAACTGGGCGTAATATTAAAATTGCTACTTTTTTTTGTGCCTTGTATTTGAATAAAATTACCATGAATCGGTAAACCTGCCAATTCAGGTTGAAAATAATACGGATAATCATCCCACATCCAACCCGCACCATAACGAGCGTCCATAAAATTATCTGGGCAATAAAATAATTGCTCAGTTCGACTATTCAAAAAATCAATAACCGTATGACTAGCAGGTAATAATGGATTAAAAAGTGAAGGGTCACCTGTTCCCCAAAAAATAAGCGAATCCCCTTGGATTTGATATTTAAGGGCAGGAATAGAATCGCCTAAAAGTTTAGCAGCGGTATAAAAAGTAAAGATTTTAGTATTGGAAGCGGGCGTAAAATATTTATCGGCAAATTGTTCATATAAAACCGTTTTGGAAGTCGGATCATATATTTGAAAGCCAGTAAAGCTTTGATTGAAAATAGGCGAATCGGCAATTTGCTGATGAAGATTTTTTCGTTCTTTTTTGGTAATTAATTTGGTGGTTGTACACGCAGAGAAGCAAAAAAATAAATAGCTAAAAGCAAGAAAATAAGTAAGTTGAAGTAGGTTTTTCATGGAAAGAGATGAGACCTAAAAGATAGTAGCAAAAGGAGCTTGAGAAAGAGTAGATTTTATATGACCACTTAGTCATTTAAGTTCATTTAGTACGTTATCTATGTGAACTTAAATGACTAAATGGTAGAAAAGATGAATGCTTGCTTATAGTGCATTCATCAATTTACAAAGTCGTCTAAAAACAGCTAAAAGCGAACCAACGCCATTTACCTTAACAGATTTACCTGCTTTTTCATAATAATCAAAAACAGGAGTTGTCTCACTATAATAAACTTTAAGTCGATTTCTGATAATAGATTCATCAGAGTCATCTTTTCGACCAGACGTTTTCCCTCTTTCTAATAATCGTTTGACCAATTCTTCATCATCTACATCTAAGGAAATTAAAGCAGATACAGTTGAGCCTTTACTTGTTAATAAAGCATCCAAAGCTTCTGATTGATGTACATTTCTAGGAAATCCATCAAAAATAAAGCCTTTAGCATCAGCATGTTCATTGACTTTCTCTGTCAACATATTAATTGTCACAGCATCTGGCACCAATTCTCCTTTATCAATATATTTTTTAGCCTCTAAACCAAGCGGCGTATTATTTTTTAAATTGAAGCGAAATAAATCCCCCGTTGAGATATGGATTAATTTATATTTCTTCAATAATTTTGCAGCTTGTGTTCCTTTTCCTGAACCAGGAGGGCCAAAAAGTATTAGATTAATCATATTTGAAACGATTATGTATTTATTGTTTTTGATAATTTTAGTGAGCAAAAGTAAGTAAAATGGTTAAACTTAAGAAATACTTTCCAACATATCAACGTAAACATTTTCCCAATCGTTCCAGTCTTCCAATTCTGAAAAAGAACTATTGTGCCATAAACTACAGAAAACACCATTGACTGATTTGATGCTGTGGACAAGTTTTTGAATAGCGATAGTCGCTTCTTCGGGGCTTAATTTTAAGTATTCTTTTAACGTGACTTCCATCACTTGAAAGGGATGAATTAATAATTCGGTACTAGTTTCTGCGGCTAAATCATACCAGTAAAAGGGTAGGGAAGTACCTGCTCTAAATCCAATATCCATGGCGTAGCCCATAGAATAATCCGCTTGAATGCCAGTTTGGATTAATTGTCGATACGTTTGAGGTAAGTTTAATTTTAGATAATGCTGCCTACTTCGTTGAATTGTTTGTTGCGTAATTTGAGCCAATCGCTCTTTTTCTTTAGTAATAATTAATGGCTTACTCGCAGATTTATAGGATGGATGAATACCTATTTTGTACAAATTAGCAATAGTTTGAATTAAATGTTGAAAGGGTTTAGCCGTAACCAAATTATTTTTATCGTATAACCCATAATCCCCTAAAAGAAAAAAATAAGTTGGTTGTAAATTAAATTTTCGATGAAGTCCATCTAACCAATCAAAAATTTGAAAAGGGTCTTTTTGAAAAAGAAAATGGGTTTTAAATCTGTTTTTTAAGGAAACGAATTGCCCTTTTCTTAGGTCATTAAAATAACCACCAAGAGTTCTTTTCCAACCCTTATGTCGAAAAGCCCAAGCCATATCTATATCGTAAGTCGGAGAAAATTGAAAGTGTTGTTGTTTAAAGATAATGGTGGGGAATTTTTTTTGCAATGCTAATTTTAATTCAGCGACTAATAAATCAACGATAGGCGTTTGCAAACAATCATTCTGATACGCCCAACTTTCGGAAGCGGGAAAACGACCATGCGCATCGGCTTGAAAAGGCAAATATTCTTCATATCGGGTTAAATGAAAGAAGATAGTAGCCAATAAGTCAAAAGGAAATACTGCATTGGGGACGGACACAGAGAAAAGGGCAGGAATTTTGTTATACCAAACAGGAAAGATTGAATGTTTTTCTAAGTTATTTTCAAATAATAACGTACTTTTAGGGAGCAAAAAGTCATTTGTTTCAAGCGGTTTATGACTATAATTGAGCTTGAAACCAGTATGGTTTTTATAGTATTCGATATTTCTTGTCCACTCAATTTGCAGACCTAACCAATGTGTAAAAACTTGTTGACAAACATACTGTAACCGAGGGGGATAAGCGATAGTATACAATAGAACCTTCATTATCAGTAATTTAAGTTTGGTAACAACTAGAATTTATTGTTATTATTGTTTTTAATTTATAACTTGCCCGATACTAGTTATTATCCAAAATTAAGTAATCATAAAATATAAGTAGCTACCTATAAAACTTAAAAGTAAGCACTTATCTTTTATTAGCACGAATTAATCATGGCGAATAAAGAAGAGAAAAATACCATTAACCCTGGAGAAATTACGACGATTCGTAATATTCTGATGGGGCAACAAATGCAGGAATACGATGGCCGCTTTGAAACGGTACAAGAGAATATGCATGCGTTAGAAGCAGCTTTTAGTGAGAAGTTGAATGGATTGGAAAAACAGACGGAGGTTCGGTTTCAAGAGTTGCAAAATGATATTTCTGAGAGATTTGATAAGTTAGAACGCCTATTGATTGGTAATATTGAGGATTTACACCAGAAAGTGGACAAAGTAACAGGGGATGATAAACAGAAAATGGGGGAGTTATTTGCAGAGATGAGTAAACGTTTATTAGGCTAAGAAAGGCTGATAAGTGTAAAGGCTAATAGGTTGAAAAGATTTTATTTCCACCTCTCTATCTTTATACCGCTTCGTCTTTCCACCTTTATATTGATAAAATGGTCGCAACTTCACATAATAAGCAAGATGAAGCATTGCTACATCAACTTCAAAATATACTTTTGAAAGATGATAGGGTAGCAATTGAACGTCTCCAAGAGACGATTGACGACCCTGTGCTTTTATCGGAAAAAATCAGTCCCATTATTGAGGAAAGAATGATGTTTTTTAAAGAGGCTTTTCCAAAAGAATTTAAAGCAACGGTAGATAAGATGATAGAGGTTAAGTTGAAAGCCTCCCAAGAAGAAATTTTAGATGTGATTTATCCAGTAATGGGTAAAATGATAAAAAAATATGTGAATCATCAGATTCAAATGCTAAAAGATAGTATTGATGAAAGCATTAAAAAAACTTTTTTTAGTAGAGGGATTTTTTGGCGGATTAAAAATTCCTTTTTGGGAATTAAAGTAAGTGATCAAGTCATTCATGATTTAAAAGATTACCAAATTGAAGAAATTTATGTAATTCAACGGAATTCGGGTTTGTTATTCGGAAGTGCTTCCACAGAAAATACGATTGACCAAGATGTGATTGCAGGGATGTTGACAGCCATTAAATCTTTTGTGGAAGATGCGTTTAAGAGAGAGCGAGAAGATTTAGAAATGATTCAGTATGGAACGTATAAGATTTTATTACAGAATTTTTATTCGTATTATGTTGCCATAGCGATTAGTGGGACAATGACTTCTACTGAACGAGAAGGTTTAGCCAATGAATTATTAACCTTTGCAGAAGACCATTTAAATAATATGCCGCCAGAGCCAGATGGTCAAATTTTCAAGACGATTTCAATTGCTTTGGGGCAAGAATTTATAAAGAAATAGAAAGAACATTGCAGTCAGAAAAACATATTATTCAGAAGTGTAAAGCATAGAGACGATTTCATTAAGAGCATAGAGATAAAGGCAGCTAAAATTAGTGAAAAGCAGATGATATTTTGGTGAAATTCCAGTTTTAAGTCTCTTTTAGCTAATCTTTGCTTATCGGCAGGCAGGTTCTGCGTTATATTCGGAATGGTCACTATTGCTATACTAAAAGCTTTTTAGGGCAAAATTAATAGGTCATAAATAGTAAACTGAAAATATATTCAACCACTTATGATAAAGTAGTTATTGGTGATTTCATCAATAGTTCAACGAAATTTAACAATCTAATGATTAGCAGAAAAGTAATTCTGACAGGAAGTTTTGGTGTTGGTAAAACCTCACTATTTCGAAGATTTATTAAGAATTCATTTAGCGAAAAATACATTACAACTATTGGTGTAAAAGTTGATAAAAAAGTAGTGGAAATAAGAGGAGAAGAAGTCTCCATTTTACTTTGGGATATTGCAGGAGAGGTAAAACAAGACAAAGTGCCAAAATCTTTCTTTTTAGGAGCGAGTGCCGTTATTTATGTCTTTGATTTGACTAGACCCTCAACCTATAAAAACATAGGGGTCGATTTGAATATTTTAGAGAAGATTTTACCAGATGCTATCCTAAAAGTTGTGGGAAATAAAGAAGACTTAATAGAAGATAAGGCTAAATTAGCTGCGATTAAAGCAGACGTAGATGCTCCAATAGATCTTGTGACTAGTGCTAAATTAGGTCATAATGTGGAAGAGTTATTCTTTGATTTGGCAGCCAATTTTGTTGAGTAGTAATGGAAAACAATAAGTTCTTCACTAAGCTCTTTAAAGGTTTGTCTTCAAATTGACGAAGTTCTTTTTAATCATTCATTTAGTATAAATAGGTTTAATATTAGATGGATAAAATAATACTAATTTTAGTTTTGATAGTAAATTAGCATTATATTAATTTAACTTACTGAAATGTTTTTTGTTATATATTATAATAGATGCTGTAGTAGACAATAACCCCATTTAAATAACACTTGATAGCTAGAAATGATATTAACCAAACAAATTTTACTAATCAATAAAAATGCAGTCCTATTGCATAGCTGTGATAGTTTGTTTGCTACAGATAATCTAAGAAATAGAAATATCATTCCTTATTTTCCTTTCCTCGAAAGTGTTTTTGATGACTTATTTAATCGACTCAAGATTGACGGTAGAATAGTTTTTACTGGAGTAGAAACCAAACATTCTTTTTTGCCAGGTTATTATGATTATATTTTTAATTTAATTCATAAGAATAAAAAGGAAGTGATAGAATGGCAAATTCTAGATAGTACGAATACTTATAATGAATTGAAAATAATCCAGCAAAACCATCATAACAAAAAGGCTTTTCCAAATCGGAATATTTCCGAGTCCTATTAAGTGATTATTGTATGCTACCTTACCAAATAATCCGTTCCTTACATTCTCCTTTTAACAAAAAAATTAATACCCGTTTTATGGGAATCAATACAGTTTATTGTACTTTCGCAATTACTATAAACGAATTATATATAGTAGCAATGCTCAATAATTATCCAGTAACTTTCTGTTACTGAATGATTTTATTAAAAATACGCCTAAAATTACCCAATAACGAGAAGTTACGGAGTAATAGGATTTTTCGATAATTTCAGCTTAAGCATTGCTAAGATATTAGTATTAATAATTATAAATAACTGAAAATGAGATTTTTAGCATTTATTGCCATTTTAGCTTTTACTGTTTTTGCTTGTGGAGGAGAAACACCTAAAGAACAAAGTTCAACAAAAAAACCAGCTGCCAAGAAAAAGAAGAAAGTGGATGGCGAAAAGATTTATAAGCAATACTGCGTTACCTGTCATGGTGTATATGGAGATATGGGCGCAAGTGGGGCAGCCAACTTAACAGAATCAAAATTGACAGTAGATGAGAAAGTGAATATCGTAACCAATGGAAGAAATACGATGACGCCTTTTAAAGGGTTATTAAGCGAAGCAAAGATTAAAGCCGTCGTAGAATATACGGAAAAATTAAAGAAATAAATTTCAGTTATCAATTATCGGTTGTTTGTTGCTCAACTAAATAACCGATAATTGATACTAAATAATAAACGCTATACTGTGTCCAGAAAAACCTATAAAGCATTAGGCTTAATGTCGGGAAGTTCCTTAGATGGATTAGATGTCGCTTATTGTACTTTTGAGGTAGAAAAAATGGCAACGGACCAATTAGTTGTACACAATTGGCAAATCGTAGAAGCAGAGACCATTGCGTTCTCAGAAGCATGGCAAGCTAGATTAAAGGAATTACCTACCCAAAGTGCGCTCATTCTCGCCAAAACACATACTTATCTTGGTCATTATTTAGGGGCTATGGTCGCCGATTTTATCGAACGGTATAAAATTGACCCTCATTTTATTGCATCTCATGGGCATACTATCTTTCACGACCCTCAAGGAAGGATGACACTACAAATTGGCGATGGGGCAGCGATGGCAGCCATTACGGGTTATCCAGTTATTTCCAATTTTAGAAATCAAGATATTGCCATTGACGGAGAAGGTGCACCAGTTGCACCAATCGTTGATAAGTATTTATTATCAGGACATGATTTTTATTTGAATTTGGGTGGAATAGCTAATATGACAGCGGTTTTAGCAAATAAAGTATTGGCCTTTGATATTTGTCCTGCCAATCAATTATTAAATTTTCTAGCCAATCAGGTAAACTTGGAATATGATGAAGGTGGGCAAATTGCTGCTTCGGGAACAATTCTACCAGATTTATTAAAAGTGATTAATCGAGCTGATTTTTATAGAAAATCCTATCCTAAATCATTAGATAACGCTTGGAGCAAAACAGCCA
>JAULCF010647918.1:0-10814 GCA_032361265.1 Devaleraea mollis | reverse complement strand
AATTAGTTTTTTCTGATGTTACAACTGCTACGGGAAGTGTTGTTGCTACAGGTTTTGATGATTCATCAGGACTATGGCACTATGAAAATAGTGGTAACGAATATCTATTTGTACTAGAATCTCAATTCGGAGCGCTATTCGGAATAAATGGATTTGAACCTCCTTTCAATATTGAGATAATTCCTTTAGATGGTGCTGTTACTGGAGTAGATTTGAACTTAAGTTTAGAATCAGAAAGTCAATTATATGAACAATACACAGGCGTTGATTATATTTTCTCAGTTACAAACGAAGGGAATGAAACGGCGACTAATGTAGTAGTTGATGTAACACTTCCTGATGGGCTAGTTTATTCTTCTCATAGTACAACCAACAGTGACTTTAGTTTATTCTTTGAGGAGTGGACAATTCCAGTTTTAGAACCGGGAGAAACTACTTCATTGAATCTTGGATTGTTTACTTTAATTGAAGGTCAAGACATAACTTATTTTACTCAAGTTGTTTCACAAGATCAATCAGATTTAGATTCTACACCAGGCAATGATACGGATCAAACGCCAGACGAAGATGATGAAGCTTCAGTTACAATCATGGATAACTCCGAAGGTGGAACTGGAAGTGGTGACGGAAACGCTGACCTTGAATTAACTGTATCTACTGAAAATGCTACATTCGATAATTGGGAACACTCCTTCTTTACTTTTTCGTTGACCAATAATGGTCCGGATGCAGCCACAGGAATTGTGATAAGTATACCTGAGCCAGAAGACAATGGTAAATTTGCAGGATCAGGTCCTGCAGATATTTCTGATGGAGATTGGAATGAATGGTTTGAAGAATGGACTATTGATGAATTAGCATCAGGAACGACTGCTACCTTGACACTGGATATATTTACTCTAGGTGATGAAGATCCGATCACATTGTTCGCTCAAGTTTTTATCGTAAATGAGTTAGACCCTGATTCAGATCCTGGCAACAATACAACAGGAATCCCTGCAGAAGATGATGAAGCTTCTTCTACTATTCAATTTGCTGAAAGTATACAAGGCGCCATAGCTCAAAACCGTGAGCAGAGTAGTACAGGAAATATGTTTGTAGAAACTACTGTTGTAAACTTATCTCCTAATCCTTTTAAGAATATAACGAATTTTGAAATTCAGTTAGCGAATGAAGGAATTTATCAATTCCAAATATTTGATATTACTGGAAGAGAGATTAGTAGCCAGTCTATGGAATTAGATGAAGGTGCAAACAGATTCCTTTTTGATGGTAGTCAATTAAACGATGGACTTTATAGTTATCGATTAAGTAATCATCAAGGCTTTGTGAGTGGTAAAATGATTGTAATCAAGTAAGAGACGGAACAAAATTAAATAGATATATTTTCGATTTTCTGAAATTATCTAAGCGATTAACCATTAGGGAATAAGCGTGAAAATTTTGGAAATCTTGAGAGAAAATATAGATACTTAATTCCGTGAACTACTTAAGTAACAAATAAATTAATCTGTTTTATAGATGCTTTGAAGGAAGGGCAAATTAAAAAAATGTCCTTCCTTCTTTACAATTATAATTACGGATTTGTCTTCTAATCATTGTAGCATAGATTCTTTCCTTTTTAAAATAAATCGATCACAATACATACCAAAATATGAATTATAAAATAATTTTTTCAGCCCTAGTAATTATGTTTTCTATTTCCTCCATCAATGCGCAAAATGTAAAATCCTTAGGTACAATGGCGTTCAGTCCTGAAGGGATATTGTTTGCTGGAGATAAAGTATCAGGTGCAATTCATGCTTTTGATTTAAGTGCTGAAAAACGTTCAGTAGATAAATTTGAAATCAATGCATACAATATTGATGCACAAGTCGCAGCAGCACTAGGAACTGCAGCAGCCAATTCAAAAATTAACGATATGGCTGTACATCCAAAAAGCGGTGAAGTTTACATATCTGTAACTCGTGGTCATGGCCTGGATGCTATTCCTGCCTTGATAAAAGTAGATGCAACAAGTCGATTACAAATTGTAGAATTATCTACATTGAAATCTACATCACAAGCATTAAATAAACTACCAGATGGTAGCCAAAAATTTATTATCAGAGGCACTATGGGGCCTGCCACAGTTAAGGAGATTGAAAAATCTAAATTGCCAATGCGTACACTTTCTATTATGGATATCCAGTACCACAAAGGAGAAGTATTCGTAGCAGGAATAACCAATGAAGATTTTTGTTCGGCTTTACGTCGAATGCCTTACCCTTTTAATGGTAAAGAAAGTATCAGCAATATTGAAATGTTCCACATCGCTCACGATGAATATGAAACTCGTGCTCCAATCCGTTCTTTTGTGATTAAAAATATTGATGGAAAAGATCAAATGGTAGCTGCATATACTTGTAGCCCTTTAGTTCTGATTCCATTAGATGAATTAAAAAACGGTGCAAAAGTTAAAGCAAGAACGCTCGGAGATATGGGGAATGGACAACCTTTAGAAATGGTTTCTTTTAGTATGAAAGGAAACGATATGATTTTTGTGATTAGCAATAGTAGAACGCCTCGAGTAATTCCTTTAGCAGGATTAAATAATGCTAAGGTATATACTGAAAAGGACTTTGATAGAGGAGGGAAATCGGACATGGGAATCTTACCTATAGGCCCAATGGGGAAACCTGTTATGTTCACGGGTTCTGCACTTCATGTTGATTTATTAAACCCAATGAACTTCGCAACAATTAGAAGAGATCCCGAAACAGGGTCTCTGGATTTAGAAACGGTTTCTATATTCTTTCCGAATAAATTGAATAATGTGATGGCAGAAATGGATTTCCCACAGTACGTAAAAGAACATAAGAACGACAAAAAAGAAAAGAAATAATTCATGTCAAACATTGGGCTTGTTCTCTTTTTTGCAGTAGCATCTGTTACAGGAATAGTTGCACAAACTACTTCTGGTTTGGGTTTGCCTGAACAATCAGATGGTGTTATCAAATTTGATATTTCAGGTATTGCTGGTGTCAAAGAGCATAAGCTCAATTACGAACTTTTGTCTGTTTTTGTAGCCAACGAAGCCAATGATTATGCTACAGTTTTACCTATGCAAGGTAATTTTTCGATTGTAGAAAACAACTTGGTTTTTAAACCTCATTTTTCATTTGAAAAGGGATTGGCTTATATCGTACGGTTTAAAAAATCTAATAATGAAAAATTTTCTTACCTCCCTTTTCAAATAGGAGAAAAAGAAAAAGTTGAACAAGCTAAACTGTTGGGCATATTTCCAACGGCTGATTTATTACCTGAAAACTTGTTGCGGTTTTATTTTTATTTCCAAACTCCGATGAAGCAGGAGGAAGCATTGAAACATATAAAACTGATAGATGAAAAAGGTAATGTTGATGATCATGCATTTATGAAGTTCAAAGAAGAACTCTGGAGTAGTGATGGAAAAAGACTCACTTTGTTATTTGATCCAGGGCGAATTAAAAGAGGTGTTTCAACTAATATGAAGCAAGGTTCTTCTTTAGAAAATGGTCGACAATATCATTTGAATATTTCAGGAGAATGGCAAGACGTATACGGACAAAACTTGAGCGAAAAAACAGTGAAAGAGATAAAGGTTGTAGAACCTTATCGTAAGAAAATAGATGTCACAGAATGGACTGTAGGTAAACCTAGTTTTGATAGCCTCGACAAGTTGATTATCGATTTTGACAGAATTATTGACCATGCCTTAATTCAATCAATGATGCAAATAAGAGATGGTTCTGAAAACCTTGTTGAAGGGTATTGGGAAATACAAAATGCTGAACAACAGGTAAAATTTGTTCCTAAGAATCGGTGGCAAAAGGGCTCCTACAAAATTATTCTGGATACTCGTATGGAGGATGTGTCAGGCAATAATTTTCAGAATCTATTAGACCATTATATCACTGATGCGGATACGAACGAAAGGTTTCAATTTATTGACTTTACAATTGGCTCTAAATGAATTCACTTTGCACCTTATAATTTTATAACTCAAAAAAATATTTACTCAATCGGTAGTGTTATTTGAAATGTTGATGTTCTAGAAAACCTATGAGGTTTTTTTTAAAATAGATGCGAAACTTCAGTTTAAAAAAGACTTTAGACTCAAACCCCGTAGGTTTAGGTTTTTATTAATACACAAGATAGTACTTCCAATCAATCTAATAATTATGACAAATTCTTTAAAATTTTTATTCGTAGTAATTGTCGCTTTCAGTAGCTTAGGATTACAAGCTCAAAAAGCAGTAACAATAGCCTTTGACCCTTTAACTACAGTAGCTCTTGGAGGATACGAAGTGGAAGCAGGTTTTAATATTAATCAAAACCGGATTACCGCATCTTATTTGAGTGGAGATTTATCGCCATGGTTTACTCAAGCTTCTGACTTCGAAAGTGGTTCTCATAGTGTTTTTGAAATTGCCTATAGCCGTTTCCTAAAGGAAGAACAGAAAGGATTTAGCTACGGTTTAGCTTATGCCTATTTTACAGAATTTAAAGTGGAAGACACACAAGGACAATCCCTCGAAAAGAATCCTTCTAAGGTATCTTTAAAATTAGCGTACGCTTGGTTTCCATTCAAATCAATTCCTTTGTACTTAGAACCAAGCATGACATTTGGCTTTTTTCTCAATGATGAAGATTTAAATTTTACATCAGGTGAAGTTTTTGATAAAAAATCATTTATCGGAAACGGACCGTTATTCAACGTAGGTTATAAATTCGATTTTTAATAAAACAAAAAACAAAATCATGACAAACGAATCAGCTACAACACCAAAGTGGATTAAAATATACCTTTGGATTACCTTCGCTATTACTTTGGGAGCGAGTCTTTCTGGCTATTTCAAACCAGATGCTTTACTAGGAACTTGGGAAGCTCTTCCAGCAGCTGGAGCACTTTCTCTTGCAGGACCTTTAGGTTTATTTATCTCAAGAAACTTTGCTACCGCAATCGTAACTGCTTTTGCCCTTGTAAAGAATAATGCCTCCATGATTAAAGTCGTTTTACTACTGAGAATAGTAAGTGACGGATTGGATTGTGTAAATAATATTATTGCAGGTAATATGCCTGTTGCTATTATGGGTGGGGTTATGTGCTTGATAGAAATATTTGCTTTTATAAAAATTAAAGCATAGTTCGGTTAATTTGAACAACTTTAATAAAGTCTAAGAAGAGAAAGGAATATTAGTGACAACTAGTATTCCTTTTTTTTGCTTACATGCAATTGGATCTATAGGTATCCCATTGAAAATTTCACTAAATTTACAACTCCGATTCATTACTAGAACTTCTGTATCGGTATATTTTTTTAGAATAAAAGATAACTTTCTTTTTAAAAATTTTCAACACCAACCTATTTCTTATGAAACGATACAGTCTAACTAAAACCTATCTTCTTTTTAATATCTGCATTTGTTTCTTCATACTTCCATTAGGTAACCTCGATGCACAAAACATCAAAGTTTTTATTCTTGCAGGACAATCGAATATGCAAGGACATGGAGAAATCAATCCCATTAATGTCAATGGCACTCTTTCTAATTTTATGGAAAATGATCAGTCCGGAATATTTGACTATATACAAGATACCGGAGGGGAGTGGGCTACCAGAGATGATGTGTGGGTACGTTATGATCATGAGAACGGAGAATTATTGGCAGATATATTAGGCGTAGGTTATGGAGGTTACGAAGGTCAAATCGGTCCAGAACTGGGATTCGGTCATTTACTTGGAGCACATCTTGAAGAGCAGGTATTAATTATAAAAACATGCTGGGGAGGAAAAAGTCTGGCCGTAGATTTTAGACCACCTAGCTCAGGAGGAACAGTAGGGCCTTATTACAATCAGATGATCTCAGATATATCTTCTGCTATTGATAATATTGCGGTTGAGTTTCCACAATACAGTGGAGGGCAAATAGAAATCGCTGGACTCTGTTGGTTTCAAGGATGGAATGACGGAGAAGAAGATTCTTATTTAAACGAATATGAAGAAAACTTAAAGAATTTAATTTTTGATCTTAGAACAGATTTAAATGTGCCCGAACTACCTGTCGTTATTGGCTTAACTGGAATTGGAGGATATGACTTACTACCAGGTGATCTTTGGGTTCAAAACTTACAGACGATCTTGGTGCCTGCTCAAATTAATGCTGCAGAATACACCGGTCATACTAATGTATGTTATGCAGAGACTCGCGATTTTTGGATAGAAGGTGACCTCTCACCAGAACCCACGGCTATTCATCATTGGAATAATAATGCAGAAAGCTATCTTAGAATTGGGAATGAGTTTGGACTTAAAATGATTGAAAGCTTAGGCCCGATTAGTTCTTCTACAACCATCGTTTCCGAATTTCAAAACGTGAACATATTTCCTTCTCCAATGGATAATTACTTTCAGGTTGATAGTGAAGGGGATACTTTTAAGGTAAAGATTATGGATGTAAATGGACGACTCCTAAAATCTATTGAAAACAATTATTCAACAGTCAAAGTAGATGTTAGTAATTTGGAAGAAGGCGTTTATTTTATTGAAGTCCTAAATTTAGACGGAGAGCAAATAGCCTTTAAAAAAATAATAAAGAATAAAAACTGATGGAAGCATGTGTTGGTTTTGGTCTCCGACCGAAATTCAATATGCTGAGGTATTAATGTGAGATACTTTCTAAGTCCTTTTTAATACTTACAAGAATATATAGAGTGCAAAGTGAATCTATTTTCTCAAAATATCTGATCAAGATGGAAGGTTTTTCACTCATAAAATTGTTATCCAGTAAATCTAAATAGTAGGTATACTGGTTCTAGATGAATTCATTTGATCAAATAAGATTAGAGATTTGCCAAATTTTTAAAATTTGGTAAATCTAGTATCCTCTTCATATAAGAGACCAAATGAATTCACTTTGCACTGGCATTTTCAAAATGCCCACCATTTTATTTTCTCCCTTCTCTTTTATCTAAAAACTTCCCTAACTTTACCCGTCTAAGAATTTAAAACCAAATTTTGAGACCATGAGTGATTTGACTGCTTTTCAACAAGCAATACTAGAAGGTATCCCAAGTGAATTACCTACCAAAAAGATATACGATCCATCCGTTAGTCATGCACCAAGACGAGTAATCGAAGGAGTGCTTTCTGATAAAGAAAAAGTATTAGCCTTAAAAAATGCGCTGCGATATTTTCCAACAACACAACATGAGGAATTAGCTAAAGAATTTGCTCATGAATTGGAAACCTATGGAAGAATCTACATGTACCGCTATCGTCCAGACTACGAGATGAAAGCCAGACCAATTGAGGACTATCCATATCAATCGAAACAGGCCGCATCTATTATGCTCATGATCCAAAATAATCTGGATTATAAAGTAGCAAAGCATCCACATGAGTTGATTACCTATGGTGGAAACGGAGCAGTTTTTCAAAACTGGGCGCAGTATCGCTTAGTCATGCAGTATCTGGCGGAGATGAATGATGAACAAACGCTTGTGATGTACTCAGGTCATCCGCTAGGATTATTTCCATCTCACAAAGATGCGCCAAGAGTTGTCGTGACCAATGGGATGATGATTCCAAACTATTCTAAAAAAGACGATTGGAATAAATATAATGCATTGGGTGTCACTTCCTATGGACAGATGACCGCAGGTTCTTTTATGTATATCGGTCCGCAAGGAATCGTACACGGAACAACAATCACTTTGCTCAATGCTGGTCGACTAAAAGGTATTGGCGATAGTCATTTGAAAGGGAAGATTTTTATTACTTCAGGACTTGGCGGAATGTCTGGTGCGCAATCGATTGCAGCAGTGATTACTGGAGCAGTTGGAGTGTTAGGAGAAGTGGATAATGATTCCATTCAACAAAGAATTACAGATGGCTACATTAAAAAAGAAAACGTCTATACCGATCTTGACCTCTTGATCGAAAGGATTGAAACTTGTCGTAAAAACGAAGAAGGGATCACCTTGGTTTATCATGGAAATATCGTAGACCTTTGGGAAAAAGTCGTCGCGGAAAATATAAAAATCGAATTAGGTTCGGATCAAACTTCTTTACATAATATTGATGATTGTGGATATACACCTTGTGGTTATACTTTCGAAGAAGCCAAAGAGTTACTGATCAAAGATAAACCTAAGTTTATGGCTGAAGTTCAGTCTACGCTTCGTCGTCATGTTGATGCGATCAATATTATGAGTGAACGTGGGATGTACTTTTGGGACTATGGAAATGCTTTTCTAAAAGAAGCGGGTGAGGCTGGAGCTAATGTTTGGAAAAGTAAAGAAGAAGGAACTTATATTTATCCTTCTTATGTGGAGGATATTATGGGACCGATGTGTTTTGATTATGGCTTTGGTCCTTTCCGTTGGGTTTGTACTAGTGGTGATAAAAAAGATTTAGATAAAACAGATGTGATTGCAGCTACTGTTTTAAAAGAAATATTGAAAACAGCTCCTGAAGAAATTCAATCGCAATTGAAAGACAATATCCGATGGATCGAATCTGCGGATGTCAACCTTCCTATCGTTGGTAGTAAATCCAGAATTCTATATGCAGATGCAGAAGGCCGAATGTTAATTGCTAAAGCTTTCAATGATGCAATTGCTTCTGGTGAATTAAGTGCTCCCGTCGTATTGGGTCGTGATCATCACGACGTTAGTGGAACGGATTCTCCTTTTCGGGAAACTTCAAACATCTATGATGGTTCAAGGTTTACAGCAGATATGGCAGTGCATAATGTGATCGGTGATTCTTTTCGTGGTGCAACTTGGGTAAGCTTACACAACGGTGGAGGTGTTGGTTGGGGAGAAGTGATCAATGGTGGTTTTGGAATGATGATAGATGGTTCGGCGGATTCGGAAAGAAGATTGAAGTCAATGCTTTTTTGGGATGTCAATAATGGAATTGCTCGTCGGAGTTGGGCTAGAAATAAAGAAGCGATGTTTACTGCGCAGCGAGCGATGGATCATTATCCGGAGTTAAAAATTACGATGCCTAGTGTGGCAGATGAGGAGGTGATTAAGAAAGCCTTGGGAAAGTGAGCACCTGCGGTGAAATAGTGAGGGGATTGCCTGTGGCAATAGTGGGTTACCTTCGATAAGTAGATTGATAGTAAGATTAACCGTGGTGTGCTAAGATAAAGTTACGTAAGCTAAGTTTTAGCAGATTTTTTTATTGGATATTGGATATTCATTATTGGATATTTCTTAAACTTCATTTAGGGATGCCTAGTAGATATAGCTTATTGCCGCCTTTGCCTTTGATTGTTCCTTTTTCCCATTGGTAATGATCAGCATGCAAATCGGTTAGTAACTCATCCATATCTTCCATTGTATAGGTTCTGGTATTAGAAACGGCTCCGTCCCATGCAAAACAAATCGGGATGATTGGGATTAGATAAGTGAAGACAATTTGTTGCCAAGACATTGGTCGTACCATGAGTGATACGACTAATGCAAATATAAAATTGAATGGTAAAGCGACCCACCATAAAAATGTTGGAGGCATACTATTGTCGCTAATCTCATAAATACAAATCGGTTGATGTGCTTCTTTTGCATCTTTTAAAATCTCCTTAGCAACCTTCGGTTTCATATGATGAAGACTACAGATCATAGTCCTAAATCCTTTTTTATTTTTAGCGATATTAGTTGCATCAACTGGACTTTCGATATAAGACTTTGTAGGATCATTTTGGCTATTGATCTTTCTAGCCATTTCTTTATTAGGATATAAATCGGTGAGTTCGATTTTTAAATTTTCTATTCCGTACTCCTTTTCTAAAATGTCTACTACTTCAAGCATCGGTCCACCGCTACCGGAACAAAGATCGATAATAGAAGTTGCTCCAGTTTTTTTAATTGCTTTTGCAAGAATTTCCGCAAGACTTTGAGAAGTACCTAATAGCCTGTGAACCACTACAATCATTCGAGTCATTCTTACTCTGATCCAATCAGGAAACCAAGATTGATCTTCGAATTCAAAGAGATGTATTCTTTTCATTTTGAATTAGGGGGTTAACTTAAAAATATGTAAGCCTTTCCAATAACTTACTGACTACCTCTTTTAACGTTATTGTCCGTGGAAAACAACGTTAAAAAAGGTAGTTATAAAATTTAATTTCCTCTTAGGATAACTACAAGTGTGTAAATAATCCCTGGTATGACAAATAGTAATGTAAGTAATAGAGAGATCCAGAATCTTGAAGTGATTCCATCATAAAGGCCCATTGCTAAGGGAGGAATAAAAATCGCAATGATAGCAAGCAATATTGTGTCATCAGAAACACCTGCTTTTTTTGATTGCTTCAAATAGGACTTCATCTCTCTTTTTAATTTTCGTTTTTCAACTCTCTTTTCTTTTCTGCTGAGGTTGTCCCAATCTGCTTTTACCTTTTCGACTTTCTTGTTGTCTACTGCTTTTGATTCAGGTGCCTTTACAGCAACTACAGCACGTGAAGAATAGGAAAAGGAAAGAAATACAAGGGTTAATAATAGTAAAATTTTATTTTTCATTGAATAAAGGATTTAAAGGTTAAAAGATAGAAATAATTCGTAAAAAGGATAAAAGGTCTATTTGTTCGATCTTAGTAGTAATAGATTTTTTTGTTTTAAACAATTAAAGGTAAACTCATGTTTAGATTGCCTCATAAGTTATTAGATGGAACTATCAATAATTTTGGTGCAAAGTGAATTCAATTTGGTCTCTTATATGAAGAGGGTGTTAGATTTACCAAATTTTCAAAATTTGGCAAATCTCTAATCCTATCTGACC